>CM038141.1:361281445-361538812 GCA_021437245.1 Aegilops speltoides | reverse complement strand
TCGATGATGCTGAGCTTGGTCATGGGGTCGTGGGGAATAGTGCCGCCGTCTGTCAGGCGATCATTGTCGCCACTCCTCGTCCAATCTAGTTTATGGCTTGTGGGGCCTGGCAGGCAGGCCGGCGCTGACTGGGAGGCCGACTCACTGAGGCCCATCTTCGTCTCTCGGCCATCTTCTCCTCTCTCAGCTGGCGGGGGCGGTGATCTCCGGGCCGTACATGCCGCCCGTCGTGGGCACGGTGCCTCATGCTGTGGCTGAAATCGAGGAGGCATGCTGCAGTGCCAGCGCCTCAGGAGATCTCCTGGGGATGCGGCTCACTGTAGCCATGCCTTCCTCCCGTGGGTTTGAGGGGACGGCCACGTCGGGGCCGTACCCCGCATCGGTCTTCGTGTAAGGTCGTGGGCCGACTCTCATAGTCGGCCCCTTGAAAGGTCGCAAGCCCGGAGTCGGCTTGATTCAAAGTCGCCGTCTAGGGACTCGGCTTCTTCGAAGGTCGCCGTCTAAGGGCTTAGCCTCTCCAAAGTTCGCCAGTGGGGACTCGGCCTTCTCGAAGGTCGCCAGCTGGGACTAGGCTGAGGGGCGCGGCCTGCCCCGATGTCTTGAAAGATCATGGGTCCCGGGTCAGCCTACCCGTGGCCCATTATTCCGACAGCCTTTTTGCCCACGGCCGGGCAAGAGGGAAGGGATTTCCTTCTTAATTCTTGCTTGATTAGATTGATACATCTCCTATCTTTATATAGAGAGGTTTACTTGACTCCCAAGCAAGGCTTACGTACTCTAACACTACACCCCACCTGGACATGCAGCTTGTGCTCGAGCTGCATCCTAACCAACTTATAACCATGACTCGGCCTTAACACAAACCTAACACCTAAAAACAAGCCTTTTACATCTCGACATTTTATTATTATCAACTTTGAAATAATTTGGGCAGCTTTATTTTGGACCCCTTAACAAAAAGTGGACAACATCCATGACGTCGGGCGTGCCGTGTACAAACACACGGATCCCATGGACACCACCTAGACTAAAGAAGTGCATGTGTTGACCACGGAAGTGGTTGCAAGAGTGACCATGAGGCGCCCAGGCGGTCGATGGCGGAATGCGGTGGTGCTACGGTGCGCTGCTAATGTCGGTGACACCATGCCTTCTCCCTGCCGGACATTGTTGGTTTGCACCGTCTGAGGAAAGAGTGGAGAGCTTCTGACGGAGAATAGCGAGGAGGTGTGCCCTCCCAACCAGTCCGATATGTCGCGGACTTTGAAGGTCGCCGCATTGCCGCAACATGCCCGCCGCCCGTGGGGCCTCCGCCCAAGATCCCGGCAAGCGGATGAGATTGAGGTCGCTGCGGAAGCGAAAGGGCAACTTGGAGGAAGCGGCGGCTACCCAGACCACGCATCTCCCGCTGCAGCGGGCGCGCTAGGGCGATCAAAGCGGAAGCGATAGCGGCGGCGGCGGGGACTGAACTTGGTGAAGTGGGACTCCGCCCGGTGCGATCGATGCACGAACGGAGCTGACGGCGGTGGCTGCTGCGGCTGCAACGGCTGCACTGTGATGGCGCGCAGGCGGCAGCGGCCGATCGGCTCTGGCCGCCGGCCGCGGCGGAGAGCGCCGAGGCGGCTACCACTTCAGCCGAGGTTGGTCGGTGGTGGCGATGGATGGCATTGCAGCTAGCTGCGATGGCGGCGGCGGCGAAGGCCTCTTAGTCGCGGCGGCTGCCCACGGCTGCCACGACAGCGAAGCGGCGAAGAAGCGTTGGGCGAGGCGGGCGCCGGCCAGGCTGCTGCCATGCCCGCAGGCGGTGGCGAGCGGCGTGGCAACGCTATAAGCTGGGATGCCGTCAGCGTCAGCAACGCGCGGAGAGCCCACAGGTGCAGGCGAGTACCACAGCGGCGGGGCGGCAGCCCGTGGCGCAGTCGTGGCGGCCCGGCGGCGGCTGAAGCTGGCGGTCTGGCGGATCCACTGGGCCGGTATGGCGTGGTCATTGAGGACCCATGATCTCCTCGGGGTGTGGCGGCGGTGGTGCGGTGGAGGTCGCCGGCATCTGGGCGGTGGCGGCCGGAGGATGCAACCGATGGTGAGGGAGGGAGTGGCGGTGCAGCGGTGTAGATGGCAATGGCGTGGTGGTGACCCGACGGCGTGAGTGGCGAGGTGGTGCGGCGAACATGATCGGGCCAGGCTACCTTATACCAAATTGTTATGGGCTGCTAGAGGAGGCGAAAGGGCCGGACGGTCTTTTTCCCATGAGGGCAAGAGGGAAGGGATTTCCTTGTTAATTCTTGCTTGATTAGATTGATACATCTCCTCTCTTTATATAGAGAGGTTTACTTGACTCCCAAGCAAGGCTTACTTGACCCCTAAGCAGGCGACTCTTATCTCTAATTAACCCTAGGACTAATGGGCCCATTAGGCCCATTACGTACTCTAACAACTACAAAAAACAGAGTTTCAGACTGAAAACCGAACCTTTTCTTTCTTCACCACACATGGAACAAACAAATGACTACACTTTCAGACTTAAGTCCATACTTAGAACTCTGAACTTTTTTCTACCTTCACATCTCACATACAACAAGACCAATGAAAATCACCCAACCCCAACCAAATCACCTAACATCTACAATCTCAAAACGACCAGACGAGGCAGGGAAAACCCTATCTCGTGCGTACTAATATCATTGTCAAATAGAGGAGTCAGGGAAAAAATCATGGGGAATGGGATTCGCATCTCGTACCTCCTTCCATGGCTTCAATCGGATCACGGATTCGTTGCGTTGATCATGAGCTGTGGCGGATACAACCCACGGCGGCGACGGCGAAGGCGACTGGGGAGCAGGGGCAAAACGAAGGGACCAGGGGAGGCAAAATAACTGGGGAGCCGACCAGGGTGAACTGACCCAAGCCAACCATGCCATGTCAGCCTCTTTACTATGCCTACCTACTTGCCACGTCTGAAGCAAAAAAAGGAAAACAACCTAAAATCGGATCAAAACCAGCTTAGGGAAATATTTAACCGGTTTTGAAGATTTGAGTGTTAAAATTATACCAAAATGAAGTTCGGGGTTCGTCCTCTCGGGCGCATTTGGGGGGTGAAATATGTACTTCTTTCAATGTTTTGACAATCCTAATTGTTTACATCCTCATTAGTTTTTTTACTTAATTACATTTACAGTACATAAACTTGCATGTCGGGTATAATTTCATACATAAACCTGAAAAATGACACAAATTGACCCTATAACTTGTGTTTGAGGTATATTTTGACACATTTTCGTTTATTGCCGTCAACTCACTGTTAGTAAGTCTTACTAAGTGTATGGCTCACGTGCATGGGTTCCACTTGTATGTAAGACTTTGTAAGTGCATAGGGAAAGCAAAAAAATTATGTTGGTGCGGCTGGCAGGAGCTAGAGGCTCTAGCCAGTCAATCAAGTTGCACGTCAAGATATATAACGTTCAAAATTGTTGGTGATGTTAGCCAATTTCTTGGTCATGGTATCTAAATTATACTGCTTCGTAATACATATAGTTTGTTCGTATAAATATAAAAACACAACGGCTTGAAGATGGTAAAAATAAAGAAAAATATTTCTCTATTGGTCCACATGGAAACGCTACGCTGGGCGTCATCGTAGGCGGGACAATATTTTTGTCGATCGTGCATGCAATGCACATATTTAGCTTCAAATCAATCCTCCTTACGCAAGATATATATAAGAGCATCTATAGCCGGGCACCCCAAACCTTCTCATACATCCGGCGGGCACTTGGAAATCACTAATCGGTCATGATTTTTCAACCTAGGCGGCCCTTCAAGCGAGCCTCAAATGCCGGGGCGAGCGAGCCCTCCTACCCGCCGTCCGGTAGGCGTATGGCACTATCGTCGTGGATATCTCCGACGACGAAGATTAGCTAGGGTAGTACGTAGGATTTCTTTTGCATGCTTTGTATGGATCTATGGGTAGAAATATGAGATCCTCGGATGCAGAGTGGCTGACCGGTCACTGTCCATGACAAAGCCGGTCGGCGTCATGGTGTTTGAGGTCGATTTTGCAAAGTCCATTTGTAGATGCTCTAAATTGGCTAGCTAATCTCATGCGAGCCATGAGCTCCTAAGTTCGAATCCCGATGAAGACAACCTCTTTTAATTCTTACATTTTTCCTTTTAATTTGTCTTTCCCCACTTACAGATGGGACCCATCACTACAAAAAAAATACACTTCCGTGATGATGCGTGTTTGTCACAGTAGGTCACGTTTTTTGTCATGCATGTACATCCATGACAAATTTATGACAGAATCAAGATAGTCATACATCTTTGTCGTAGAAGTGTTCCATGACATTACCAAAATTATCATCACGGAAGTGTCCACTTCCATGACGATAAATCATGGCGTCACGAAGTGCTTTTCGTCAGGGTGACCGACACGTGGCATCCACCGTAGCGAACGCCGTTAAGCTATCGGTCGAGTTTTGGATTCGATAACCCGTTAACAGCCCGACCAATGGGGATTTTCCACGTGTAAAATCATAATTGGTGGAGGAAACACGATGTCGGCTCATCGTTGGGACGGATGTCATCCACTCATTGGACGGAAGAGCGCCCATGAATGCGTCGACCGTGCACGCAACACGAGGCCCATTCACGTGAAAAAGGTGGCCCGTAAAAATTTGCGAGCCAGCCCATATAAGGCCTACTTGTGTCGAGTCCATTTAAGCCCACGGCCCATACGAGATGAGCCAATTGACGCCCGGCGGCCCGTTAAAGATTTGACACCATTGCAGCCCATTGTCGATTCGAGCCCGTTAACGACTGCTATATATCTGGGCTCAATATCGCCCGATGAGATTTGACTGATAACGGCCCGTTTAATGGATGGGCCAATTTTGGGATGTACATCTTCGGCCTTTTAGCGACCCATTTAAATGTTGGGCTAGTTTCCGGCCCGGTGTGTCTTTCAGCCTATTGACGGCCCATAAATCTGATGGGCCATTTGTTGTCGGACCTAAGTTTCGGCCTTTTAGCGGCCCATTTAAGTGTTAGGCTAATTTTTTAGCCCAGTGTCACTTTCAGCCTGTTGACGGCCCATAAATCAGTTGGGCCATTTGTAGTCGGACCTGAGTTTTGGCCTTTTAGTAACCCATTTAAGTGTTGGGCCAATTCCTGGCCCTGTGTGCCTTTTGGCCTGTTAACGGACCATAAATGAGTTGGGCCATTTGTAGTCGGACCTCAGTTTTGGCCTTTTAATGGCCCATGCCCTTCATGGTCCAATACCAGCCCGGTTTCTCTTTCGGCCTGCTAAAGGCCCACAACATAGTTGGGCCATTTACAATACGACCTGACTTTGGGCCTCTTAGCGGCCCATGGTCTTCATGGTCAAGTACAAGCCGCTGTCTCTTTCGGCCTGCTAAAGGTCTACAGTACAGTTGGGCCATATGTAGCCCAAACTTAGTAACGGCATGTTAACGGCCCGTGAAATAAACTAGGGCCACCTGTTGCCCACTTTGATGTCGGCATGTTAATGACCCGGGAGGTAAGAGGGCCGACCATTAACTTTCGGCCTAGTAACGGCCCATTAACTTAATGGGCCCACTAAAGTTCGTACATGTCTTTAGGCCAAATTAAATAATTTGAGCCCATTATGACGAGCAATTATGCACAGGACCAAAACCGATCACGCAAAGGTACGGCATACAGGGAATAACGTTGCACATCCATCATATATTACAGAAATTACATCCTTTGGGCAATCAAAGATTGATGCGGTGCAAATAAATAAGAGAACCTAACCATCTACAACGTCTGTCGCAACCTCGGCACAGATGGCGCCCATAAGCATGTGGGCAAGTTCTTTCTGCTTTGCTACATTGTCTCGAAAACATTGATCGGTTGTTGTGTCGCACGACTCTGCACATCTGATTCATCCACCATTTCCATCATTGCTTCAGCCATTAATTGGTTCATAAACATACATTTATTCCGTTGCATTCGAGACAGAGGATACTGAACAGATTCAGATGGCGATTTTGGCAGGCTTGTATTATTGATAGTGGAGAGTGTCTCGACCACTACATCATAACATAAATTAGGACAGGAACCAAATAGATTAATCATGAGTTATTGCCATATTACCTAGCCTAGATTTACTAGAAATAAACAATGGGGTTGCCTTGCAGTTTTCAGAGTTTGTCTTCTTATCTTCAGCAGCCTGAACAAAATTAACACACTAGCATTGCTATCAGTGGCCAAGTCAGATAATAGGAAAGCAACATTGACACAACGAATGTTTGGGCAAGTAGCCTACACCAAATTAACACAATATGGCACAGCTATCATCAGCCAGGTAAGGTAGTACGAAAGCAACATTGACACAATGAATGAATGGGCAACCAGAGAAGCACTACAATTCAGTAATGTGCGTGATATGAGATAGTACATTCATGCAGCTCAGTATGCAAAACTACCAGGCAGTTTTCCTTACAAAAATCAACATTGGCGCCTTTAACATTTTGCTACAACTAATTTTAGATCAGATAAAGGTTAGATTCACGCCGATTAACAAAATACATGTTGATGTAAAATATAGTGATATACAACAGGTACTTACATCAGCATTGGAGCACAGAGAATTCTCGCAAGATATTTTCCTTGAATATGATCCCAATGGAGGAAGTCTTCTATCGTTTAACCTTATTTTTTAAAAGAGAGATGGGTAAGAAACATGTAGAAAATATGATCAGAATGCTATAAAATTTCATGATGATAGGATACGCACACGCTTCTTAGAATGGAGTTGACATTCTTTTCTTTGGATTGGGCGGACTAGTTCTTTGCCCTTTGGAATCGCTTATTATCGATTGGGAGTTGGGTTTCTCTGTCTTTGGAGCGGTATCTATGAAAAATGGAGTTGGTTTATTATCTCCTGCCATATGGATCTTTTGCAAAGACCTAGTTTGTAACCCTTCAGATTCTAACAGATATGTCTTCCCCTTGCATGCCTTTATATAGAAGAATGGTGATTCAGTTATAAAACATGCTACAACAGAGATGGAATAGGTACTGAAGAATAGAAAGGCATGACATATTGACATGTATTCCTCCATCCGGAAATAAATGGGCGGGTCTAGGCGTATTCAGTTCTAGATACATCCATTTTATCCATTTCTCGACATTTAATCCGGACGGAGGAGTATGATGTAAGAGCTAGGGATCTGACAGGACAACATAGTAAAAAACACTGAAAACCCTTCTGCAGAACCAAAGTATTCAAACCCAGCGATATGAGATAGTACACTCATGCAGCTCAGGATGCAAAACTACCGGGCAGTTTTCCTTACAAAATCAACATTGTGGCCTTTAATCATACATTTTGCTACAACTAAATTTAGATCAGATAAAGGTTGGATTCACGCGATTAACAAAATACATGTTGATGTAAAAATATAGTGATATACAATAGGTGCTTACATCTACATTGGAGCACAGAGAATTCCTGCAGGAATCTTTCCTCGTAAACGATACCATTGCAGAAATTCTTCTATCTATTAAGCTTATTTTCCAAAAGAGAGATGGGTAAGAAACATGTAGAATATATGATCAGCATGCTATAAAATTTCATGATGCAAGGATAAGCACACGCTTCTTAGAATTGAGTTGACATATTTTTACTCGACTGGAGCGGACTAGTTCTTTGGCCACTGGAATCTGCTTATTATTAGTAGGAGTTGGGTTTCTCTGTGCTGGAGCAGTATCTATAAAAACTGGAGTTGGTTTATTATCTCCTGATGTTTGGATCTTTTACAAAGGCCTTGTTTGTAACCCTTCAGATTCTAACATAGTCGTCTTCCCCTTGCATGCTTGTATAGAAGAATGGTGCTTTAATTATAAAACATGCGACAGTAGGGAGATGGAATAGGTACTGAAGAATAGAAAGGCATGACATATTGACATGTATTCCTCCATCGGAAAAAAATGGATGGGTCTAGGCGTATTTCAGTTCTAGATACATCCTTTTTATCCATTTAAACAACATGTAATCCGGACGGAGGGGTATGGTGTAAGAGCTAGGATCTGACGGGACAACACAGCAAAAAAAACTAGTTGAATGTAAAACTATATGCTAGCGGAATACATGCGAAATAACTAAGGCAACATACGTGTATGATTGGGAAAATAAGATGGCATTGCAACAAAGTACTAGAACATCACTTCAATGTAAAAAAATATGGTATGGCAGACAGATGAAGTACATAATGATGAATAACAATGCATAAGATATTCAGAAGCATGATGTACAAATTAAGCAGATGGCATTGTGATAGAGTAGAATGATAGTACTTGAATTTGAAAACATGTTATCATGAATGGAATAGTCTTGAAAAGCAGGAAGGCATGACATATTTACATGCATGATCAGCATGCTAAGCACATGGCATTACAGCAGAGTAGATACACTCCGGGACATTATATGCATGTTGTACCCATATCACAGGCCAAGTTAGAGCAAGGACCTTGTGGGGTGAAGAGGATTCATCATCTTTACGCAAGTCTTCGAAGAACTGCCTTTACATGTTCCATCATATTGGGTATCATTGACATCAAGTTTATTGGCCTTTACATTGCTCCGTGAGGTTCTTGTGGATATATCAGTGTGTGCAATTATATCTGACATGCATGGAAGACAACTAGTAGTTAGATTTATGTAAATGAGTGCCTGTAGGAGATGACATAAATAGTAGGACTGGGGTTAACTAGTAGCAACAGGTCTCATAAACTAAAGGGAGAACATAGAAGAAAGCTACAGAATATGTATCATTTGTACTCGAGATTAACTAGATGGCACACAAAAGTATTAAAGAACAACATAGGTAATACTAGAAGTTGTATAATACTATAATCACCAGCCTGTGGGATAGCATTGGCTGATGGATGATAACTATGGAACAGCGTTACCTAAAGAACAAGTATCTTAGCTGAACTATGGAACAACATGAACTCTGAACAAGACCGTAAGAGATCAGCATGAATATACTGGTGAAATGTGATGATCTATTTTGATGCTTAGATGAATAACAAAGCCATAAATGTTGCACACAAGTAAGATGAGGTACAACCTATCGGCTGCCATCCATAGGAGTGAGCATCATGTCTGACTTGTTGATGGCCCTGCGGTTGTTGTGGCTGTCCATGTCAGACGCGCATTCGATGTAGGGAACTATTGAGTGGGGACTATAGCTCCCTTACGGTGTATGCTTCCCTTGTTGGAGCGATTTGCGGTGAGTCGAGAAGGCGGTGTGTGCGAAGATGCGAGATAGCATAATGTTAAAACGACATATCTCTTTGATCGAAGAAATACACTAAGAGATCAACGACAAAGATGCGAGGTGGTCACCGCGTCATTGTTGAAGACTAAATTGGGGTCTACGATTTTATTTTATTTTAGTCTTTGTCCGATCTCGCCGGATGGCTTGATGGCCGTCTTGTGCCTCCGGTGACATTGTTGAATCTTCCCGAAGAGCGGCGACCAACGATAGAGCAGCCTGCCTCCACCGTCCGTGGCCCGGCCAAAACCCGCTCCCCCCACCATGATCTGCCGTGGTTGCGCCGCCCGGGTCAATCCACAAAGACTCCCGTCATCGAGATCCGCGGCGGTACCTTCAACCCACGAAATTCTAAAGATAGCCATCTAAGCGCCGCTTCACGGCGAACTTGCAGCCCGCACCAGCAGGCAGCCTAGGAGCTCCGCCGCCTCGAGGTCTGCTTCCCATTGAGAATCGATTGGCCTAGAATAAAAATTCAGACAAGCGGCGCCTAAATAAAGTGATTTGAGATGAGGTGCAACCTATCTGGCGGCATGGTGAAGTAAGCGGAGTCTAGCTGCCGAGTCGGTGAGCCGGCGTGGTTGCGATGGCGACCGCGGCGAGGAAAAGCGATGTCGCCCGGTTGATGCTCTGGCTGAAGCGACATCGAGACTCTGGGCGGATCGAAGTTGGAGCTGCTCGGCGCCGTGAACTTGGAGAGGTGAATCGGCTCGATGCAGTTCGCGGCCGTCGTCGAGGCAGCACCAGCGGCGCGGAGTAAGAGGCACACTGACCCGGTGCTCGGCGGCAATTGGACGGCGTCTCGGCATTAGGGAGGAGGCGGTGTGAAATTGGTGGGGTGGGCGCCATGGAGGTGGGGCTGAGGTTTCGTGGCTCGGAGAAGGAGCTTCCGGGAGAAGGTGATTTGGCGCCCACGAGGTATGAATGGGGCAGGCGGGGAGAGGTGGGAGGAGTGGAACCATGTCTTATGGACTCATTTATGCGAAATGTGAGGGGAATTCTGATTCTACCCTTGCCTATAGGCTTCTCGACTTGGGTCTGTGTCTTGAGGTCGAGGATAGTAGAGTAACATTGCTTCTCCCAAATAGTGGGCGGGGGCGATTTGAGGCGAGAGGCGTGTTTTGAACTATAGTGGGCGCGGCGAATTGGCGGCGAGGCGTGTTTTGAAATAGTGGCGCGAGCTATTTGAGGAGAGGCGTGTTTTGCCGACCATGGTTTATGAATTATTGGAACATGTCATTTTGGCCGAGGAGAAGGCGCGATTGGATGAAGTTACGAACCTACCCTCGATGTACAACGGGCCAATTGATGCGTGTCCCGCATAGGACGGTAATTTCGTGTCTCCCATTTATTTTCTCGGGTGAATTCCACCGATCAGAGAGGATGTTTAACGGTCTGTTCAAATTTTGGGAGAACGAGCATCCACGTCTACCTTACCAAGTCGATTCGAATCAAATTTTGAAATATTAGCTTGCCACTTCTTTTTTAGATGGAGAGATGATGCTCGGGAGTAATGTGTTTTACATGCTCATTGCTAGCGATTTACTATATGACAAATAGTTGACCCACTCAAAAACGCGAATCAAACCCAAAATGAAATATCTCGATTCAATGAACTAGCTCGTTCAGTAGGTCAAAATAGTGAACTAAATCCAAAATTGAACACCTCAATCGAGTAGCATGTTGTACAGTATTATAGTACTCCATGAACATGTTGAAAGTCAAATTAATGAACTTGTTTGATATACACATATATCCGTTCATGTGTGGATTGCAGACAACATGTTCTCCAATTTAAATATTTGAATGCAAGTTTATATCGAAACATGGTTTATATCAGTCTTTGATGCATAAAACGCGACCTCCCCCTCTCCCGGACTCCTGTTCCCTCTCTCTCTCTCTCTCTCTCTCTCTCTCTCTCAGTCTCTCGCTGACAATCTTCAATTCTGTCGCATGCATCCGACACAAAAACCTTGTTGGTCCCTCTCCCTTTCTCTCTCTCTCTCCGTGTGGGGGGGTCTTTCTAGTTCGCATTCATATATACACCATCTATAGGTCTCTCTCGCACACTATGTATGATACTCTAGCGAGTCCAAGCTATATATCTTGGGTGCACTCATCGTACACACAAATTCCTTGGCTCTTTGCTCGTAACTCTCTCACGCACCACTATGTTGTCTCAGAGCTCTTCCCCCCTCTCTCAAACTCTCCATCCACCTGGGTCACACATACGCATGCATATCTCACTCGCACTCGATAGGCCCATCTAAAACTCTATCTCTCTCCATCTCACACGCACACACACAATCTCATCCCCAGCAAGCCAAGTATGATGGTCTCTCACTCAATTGTAGGCACACGCAGTCCCCCCTATATGTATATGACTAGCTAATCTTTGTCTCCATCACAAACATGTGCATGATCTATCTCAATTTCTCACGGGGCATCTTTCTATCATGCACGCACTCCCTCGATCTCCCACCCATATAGTCCCCTCACGATCTCGAGGGGATCTCTCTATCACAAACACACCCTCTCTCCCTCCCCATGCGTCCATGCCATCCATGTGTCCCTCTCGACCTTTTTTCCTTGTTGGCCAGACCTCTATTGGACATGTGCTACAGGAGTGTCTCTCTCCCTTGCAAACAATCACACACTAGTTATCTTTGTGTATCTCCTCGCCTCGCTTTTCCATCTCGGAGATGCATGCATGATATGTTCGCATAAGAAACGAAAAAACACACACTCTCTCTCTAATTTATCGTTTGTTGTCACTTTATCTTTCACACACATACTCTTTTTGCACACTTACTCATTCTCCTTCACACGCACTTGATCTATCTCGACTGAGGCACTCACCTCCGTCCATAGCACATAGATTTATTGAAAAGTCAAACATCACAAAGTTTGACCATGTACGTGGAGAAAAAGAATTACATCTAGTACGGCAAACATATACCATTAGATTCACCATGAGATGTTTTTGTATGATGTGTCTTTGGTATTGTAGATATAAATAACATTTGCGTAAACCTGATCAAAGTTTCCAAAGTTTGACTTCTAAAAAATTTACATACCTTTGCATTATCGGCGGATGGAATATCTCTTTCCCCCTCTCACTATCGGCGCACCACTCGGCCTTATCGGGGCTCCTCAATCTCTCTCAAACTTTATTGGTCAGTTTGGTTCGTGACTGACCCTCATGCCTTGATGGTCGGTCTTTTGGTGTGGGCGTCGGATGTAAAATATTTACTGCACTGGCCGGGCTTGTGTAGTCTTGAAGCATTTGGTTCTTGCTGGGCGGAGCAAAGCATCAACGTCCCATCAATCAATCCATGCATCAATTATTTAATGCTAATATCCATCCATGTTGCTGTTAGCCTCATGGCCGCACGACCAGGCACGGCCAGGCATTCGAAATCGGTCGCTTGGACAAGGCTACTTGCAGTGTCTGGAGTTCAGCCAGGCTAATTAAAGTGCAAGGGAACCCAGCCCAGGTGGGCTTTCTTTTTCATGGGGTAGCAACCAAACAAGCGTGCATGAAATCCAGCCACAACCCCAGGCCATGCAAAAGATGCTCACGACGCAAGCCAAATGGGCCTTATATCTCCCTGGTTCACACATACACATGGCTCGCTCGCGCTATACATGTAGACCCATCCAACACTCCCCGCCCTTGTTCTCTCTCCATGTGACACGCACCCCCCCCCCTAAGTACCATAATCCCTCACTCCATCATAGGCTCTGTTTGGATCCATGGATTAGAGTTAGTTTGGGTTAGTTTGGAGTCAACTAACCCAAAAAGATCCAAACAGGAGGGTTAGTTTAGGTTAGATGCATCTAACCCATCCAAGAGGTGCTTATTTGGGTTAGTTCTTCTCGGGACCACTAATAAACACTTTTTTCTCTCGCTCTCTCCGCAGCAGATCCATCCCCACTTCCTCAAAGCTTCTCGTCCTCTCCTCCTCCCTCTCCCACGCCCGTGAAGGTGCCTCGCCGTATCACGCTCCATCTAACCTCTTTGAGAGTCTGGACTGGGGGTGTCAGGATAGCCCGGACTATCATCGTCGGCGGACTCCACGACTATGAAGATCAGGATTGAAGACTTCGTCCGTGTGGGATGGGACTTTCCTTGGCGTGGAAGGCAAGCTTGCAATCTGGATATGTAGATCTCCTACTATTGTAACCGACTCTGTGTAAGCCCTCTCCGGTGTCTATATAAACCAGAGGGTTTTAGTGCGTAGGATGAACAACCATTACAACAATCATACCATAGGCTAGCCTCTGGGTTTAGCCTCCTTGATCTCGTGGTAGATCCACTCTTGTACTACCCATATCATCAATATCAATCAGCGAGAGTAGGGTTTTACCTCCATCGAGAGGGCCGAACACAGGTAAAAACATCGTGTCCCTTGTCTCCTGTTACCATCCGCCTAGGCGCACGATTCGGGACCCCCTACCGAGATCCGCGGTTTGACACCGACATTGGTGCTTTCATTGAGAGTTCCTACGTATGCGTCGCGATAGGCTTGATGGCTCCTTGATCATCAACAACAGCGCAGATCGAGGTGAATTTTTCTCCCGGACAGATCTTCGTGTTGGCGGCTTTGCTGCGGGCCAATTAAGCAGCCATCTGGAGCAGATCGAAAGCCGCCCTTGGCCATCGGTCGATTTGGAAGCCTAAACTTCACGGCTAACATCTGCGGAGACTTGATCTTGATGGATTGAGCCTGACAAAGCGCGCCCGCCTTTGTCACGATGGGCACGATTTAGCTCTGCTACCGGACAGTGCCCTGGAGGCCGCACATGAGTCCGCTCCGATCCTTAATTCGGAGCCAACCTCGCAGATCGAGGACGAGTGGTTAGACAGCGCCTCGGGGGTTGCAACCTCTATGGCGATGGAGCCGAATACTAACCTTGTCCCTTGTAAAGCCCGTGACTCCGAGGTGCCGGACTCCTCGCCGGACTCTGAACCTCCTGCGCCCCTGCCAATCGAATCCGATTGGGCGCCGATCATGGAGTTCACCACTGCGGACATCTTTCAGCACTCACCCTTTGGCGACATCCTAAATTAGCTAAAGTATCTCTCGTTATCAGGAGAGCCCTGGCCGGACTGTGGTCGGGACGGTTGGGATGCGGACGACGAAGAAATTCAAAAGCCTCCCACCACCCACTTTGTAGCCACTGTCGACGGTTTAACCGACATGCTAGACTACGACTCCGAAGACATCAACGGTATGGATGACGATGCCAGAGACGACCAAGAACCAGTGCCTACCGGGCACTGGAAAACCACCTCAACTCATGATATATATATGGTGGACACCCCAAAAGAGAGCGACAACAAGGAACAACGGGACGCGGCGAAGGATGATTCCCCCAAAAACAACCAAAAGCGGCGGCATAGCGCCGCCCCAAATCCGCCTTGATAACAACAGCACTCACAATGACCCAGCCGTAAGCGGGGCAAACCGATGAAGCAGCGAACATGCAACCAAGCAACCATCGAGCAGGATGAATCGGACAATCAACCCATCCTCGGCGAAAACAACAGTCGAGACGGTCTCACGCGGACACACCACCGAGCATAGAACCTTCAAAAAGGCTTGTCGCCACTACAAAAGTTTGAAGAAGGAGAAGCGGAAGCTCAAAACAGCGGAAGACATACTCAGAATGAAGTGGAGCAAAGTACTCAAGACCGCGGACAAATATGGCAATAGCCACCAAACAAAGAGCTACCCGAAGCGCAAGCTGCTGCCCGAATTCAACGAGGAGGCCGTAGAGCCCCCACAATCAAAAAGCAAAGAGGCGCTGGCGGATAGGCGACAGATGACAGGCCAAGAAGCGCAAGCGGCGCCGCACCTGGCCGCACCACGATCCTCGCAAAACAGATGGCCTGGTTAGGTCCATTTATGGGCCAAAGAAGAGGGCCCCAGGAAGCAATACAACACGCCGAGTGTTAGAAGATAACGGCACACCTAAATATAGGGGCACCGCACACCCACTATGTTTCACCGATGAGGTGCTAGATCATGAATATCCGGCGGGATTCAAGCCCGTAAACATAGAGGCATACGACAGAACAACAGACCCCGGAGTCTGGATTGAGGATTACATCCTGCACATACATATGGCTACAGGAGACGATCTCCACACCATAAAATATCTACCCCTCAAGCTCAAAGGGCCAGCTCGGCATTGGCTCAAAAGCCTCCCGAAAATACCATTGGAAGTTGGGAAGAGCTCGGGGCGCATTTAGAGCAAATTTTGAGGGACTTCGTCCGCCCTCCGGATCTGACGATTTAGGTCACATAACCCAACAGCCGGAGAGTCGGTAGCGCAAATGCAGAACAGGTTCCTCACCAAAAGAACCAAATAGTCGATTGTCCGGACGTCGAAGCCTTAGCAGCTTTCAAACATAACGTCCAAGGGCGAATGGCTCGCCGGACACCTCGGCGAGGAAAAGCCAAGAACAATGGCGGCTAACAAGCCTCATGACCCGCTTTTGCGTGGGGAAGATAGCTGGCTAGCAAGATGCAGCACCGATGACCGAGTACATCGAAACCGAGAGATGGAAGCGAAAATCCGCGCCAGAAAGGATCAGCGCCAAAATAAAGAAAATGGCCCAAAGAACATGGCGGTCAACGCCGGATTCAAAAGCTCGTGGCCAAATAAGAAAACACTGCCTCTTAAGGACAACAGTGACGAGTTATCCAACCTAAACAAAATTTTGGATCGGATATGTCCAATCCACGATTACCTCGGGAAGCACGCAAACCACACCCACCGAGATTGTTGGGTCTTCAAACGATTCGGCCGACTCAACGCCGAACACAAGGGGCTCGACGCAAGCGAGGGCGGCAGCGAAACCCACGGCAGAGCGCCGGAAAACAAAAGACTTTCCCACAAGAAGTCAAAACAGTAAACTCACTTCATGTGATAATACGGAACAATATTGCGGCACCCGCTAAAGTACGTGTCGCACGGTCCACCCCAGTGGAACCCCGAGATTGGATGTCAAAACCAATTACTTTCGACCACTTGGACTATTCCAGAAGTATTCGAAATGCAGGATGGACTGCTCTAATATTAGATCCTATAATCGACGGACTACAATTTAAACAAGTCCTAATGGATGGCAACAGCAATTTAAACCTACTATATCCGGACACAATCCGCAAGTTGGGGATAGAACCTACTAAAATTCGCCATAGCCGCACTTCCTTCAAAGGAGTGACGCCAGGCCCTTACGCCAAGTGCACGGGCTCCTTACTACTACAAGTTGTGTTCGGATCACCCGACAACTTCCGTCGTGAAAAGCTAATCTTTCATGTCGCCCCATTCAAAAGTAGCCATCAAGCACTATTGGGACATGAAGCTTTTGCCCGCTTTAACGCAATACCGCACTACGTGTCTCTTACACTTAAAATGCCCGGTCCACGCGGCATCATCTCATTAAAAGGTCGTTCAAGACCCAGACTGCGGCTAAGCGAGTCGGCATAAATAAACTAGGGGCTCCCTAGCCGCACACCCCTTCACAAGGGGCTGTGCGTATGAGCAATAAAGAGCCAATAAAAGCTCGACTTTATTCATTCATTCATACTTTGTTTTTAATACATTTTTTGCACGATTTCCTTTCAAACTAAGTTCCTCTCTTTTACAAATGAACAGCATGTACACCCGTCCAGGATACGGGACAATGGAACCAAAGCAGGCGTGCAGCGAGGACCCGTGGCAAGGATTCTTTTGATTAAGACCTGCGTAAACCTTTCTTCTGTCTCTTGTTGATTCACATCCACGGTTTTCACCATAACAAGCGAGGAGGCTGGCGTTTTGGCATCGGCTGCGTCAGAAATTTTCGCTTGTACCTGGACACTAGGGGTTTAGGGCATTGTTCTGCCCGTTATCATAAAGACCGAATACCTTAGGGAGTGTTCGACGTCTCAAGTTAGGCCTTATATGCATCAGCTCCAAATCATGTCTTTGGTCAAATGTCGGGTTTGCCCGGCTCCTGTGTTTTGCTTCCTTACGTTCCGTATCATCAGCTAATGCGGCACCAGGAGAACTACTGCGATTGTGCCCCGGTTTGGCCGGGCGAGCACCTCGATGAAAGACGCAGCGGTTGTCATGATACGCGAGGCTGGACAACCACTCGATCGACTACCGGAATGTTTAGAACTCCTCTGCTTTGACGAAGGACCATTTCCCGGTCAAGCACATAAGCGCCCCGAATTCGGAGAGCGCGGTGCCCCTGGGGGCTATATCGTAGCCCCACCTTCGAACTCCTATGGCTAAGTGAAAGTGATAAAGCATCATAGTCCGGTTGCCTCGTTTGCTACGCTACCACCTCCTTCACAGGACCAAGACGTTGGATTAAGTGTGAAAATGCACTATTTTGCAGACACCCCCGCACCATGTTCGTGGGGGCTGAAGCGAACTGCCATCTTTGGGTTATACACAAGTATACATTACGGACGCCATACGGGGAGATATTTCAATACTTGAGCGCACAAGTATAAAAAGCGCTTATATTATGAATATCGTTTTACAAACCGTAAAGATCATTTGAACATGACATTTTTGAGCACTGCGACTCTATTATCTGAGCACCCATGAGAACTTCCCCAAAATAGTGCTCGGCGGGTAACGGCTCTCGTCCGAACCCGGGTTGCAACATCGGTGGCATCCATCTCCGTCGATATGTCTTCACTGCAGGCGAGGGCCATCCGTGCACCCTCTATGCAGGCCGGACCGCTTCATCGCCTTGATATGCGGCACCGCCCCAAGGAATTATTGCAACAAGCCAAAATAACTCTTGACTTGGGCCTATCCGGCGGACATGAGCCACGATATCCATCATGGCAAGTCCGGACAATCTATTCAGCTCAGCCCACTCAGCCAACCAATCGGTCGGTGAGTGAGCGCTCGGGCTGTGGAATTGAGACCAAAAAGCGCTTCGTCTCGTGATCCTTTTGACTTGAAGTGCACAATAGCATCTGCCGCACTCATTGCTAAATCCATATAAGGATCCTCCGGACCCCACAGCTGGCCAAGTGAGCATACCGGATCTGTGAACCTCTGCGCAGCGAAAGGGCTTACCGGCCGCAATATCTCGACTGGCGCAGCTCCTCCTTTATAGCCCTCATTGCGAGCGGGCATCCTTGGCCGGTGGTGGCCTTCTTCAGGTCTTCTTGCTCGCTCGGTGTTCTTTTTCAAGAACCTCATAGCGGTCGGTAACATCTTTCAGCTTCACGGCCATTTTGGCCATCTCCTCCCTGCTTCGGCAGTGAGCAGCCCTTTCGGCTTCTAGCTCTGCGGCCGCCTTCGAGGCAGCCGCATCACTCCTTCTGGCCTGCTCCTTGGCTCGAGCAAGCTCTACTCAGAGGTCCTCCACAGCAGCGGCACCATCTACATCAAGCACACATGTTGTAAGGAGTGAGCTTCAGCTCCCTTACTAGGTAACCACGGAGAAACAACCTACCTTGCGACTCGTCAAGTCATTTATTGACCAGTAGCGATGTCGCATCCATAGCGTCGAGTTGCCGCTTTAGTTCAACAACTCCATCGGTTCATTGGCCACGGACTATCCGCCACTGTGTAGGAAAGCGAAATTAATACGAGATTATGATCCTCGACGCAGCTGTCGCTTTCGACAACATACCGAGTCTCGGGGCTACTATTTATCTGAGGCGTGCTTTATGTGCAAAACTGTCAAAAGGTATGTCATTTTCGTACCTCAAACCCGCTTGACAAACTTACGGCGGCATCATGCAACCGCCTTGGCGGATGAAATTCTTCAATCACCATACTCATCAATGTCGGTGACCTTCTAAGATAGACACCCTCTCAGCAGATCCTTGAGCTCCCGGCCGTACACGGTTGGTGCGAACTCTCGGCCTGCGGACTTCGGGATACCCTCGTGATGACACCTCGGGTCGTCCGCCCCACTGACAGTGCGGCGAGATGGTGGCGTCTCGCTCTCCATCATCTCCGGACGAAGGTCCCCGAAAACGAGCTCATCACGAGAAGGGCGGAGATCAAACTACAAGATAAAAACGGTTATCCTCGAAGCAAAAATAGCGATGTCCTTATTACAAAACTCCCTTTTTCTACTTACGACTCATTTGGAGGCTGGTTCCTTAGGGAGATAGTGCGGTGGGGCCTCCCGGGCCTTGGGACCCTCTGGTGAAGATCTCTTCCCCGCTTGAGGCCTTGGCCTCGGGTTTCAGGCGGTCCTCTTCTCCCCTTGGAAGGAGGATTCTCGATCCCCCTTCCTCAAAAGCCTCCTTGGTAGGCGGTAGTTTCTCTGTTTTCCCCTTAGCCTTCCTCTGAAGGCGCAACCTCCAACATCTGACCCGGCCACGGGATCCGGCATGGTCTCCGGGAGGCGGACACCGTATCAGTTCGCTTGCGCTATCCACTCCTATTCAAGGGGCGATTGGTTAAAAGGCAAATTCAAGAAAGCGCAAACAAGCGGTGTGTGGGACACGGGGCTACTTACGAGCATCAGGGCGATTGCAGCAGGCGGCATCCTTGGTCGATTCGGACACACTTCTTGTGATCCGAAGAACAATTTATACATCTCCACGGGTGTCGTACCCATGAAGTGTTGGAGGCTCGTGGCCCCTCTGGATTAATTCCCACAGGCGGAGGGCGGCGTTTGCGAGGCGAAGGCGCGAATCAGCATAACTTTGCATCACTCGACCAGATTGATCTCCCTCTCTTGGAGGTCTCGAATCCGGCCGTGCAATAGAGAATGCGTCCTTTGGTGGCCCTCGCTTGAGCCCTTAGTTGACCCATGACATCAGCCGTTGTGGAGGCCCGGCGAAAGATGGCGGCGGCTTGCTGCTGCCCACAGGGGCGGTAATATAGAACCACTCATGTTGCCTGGCTGAGCTCCTCTGGAAAGAGCCCTCGGGCCATGGAGCATCGCCCTCCTACCTACAACCGCCCGCACTCTGCTTGGCGCCCCTCGATCATCTTGGCTCCACGTTGAAGGTTTTGAGCCCAAGCGAAGTGAGGAGTAGTGTGGAGGAAGGCTTGAGCGACAATGAATGATGAGATGTGGAGGATGGACTCGGAGCAGGTCATGGAATTCCAACCCATAGTAAAACATGAGCCCTCTCACAAAAGGATCCATCGGGAAGCCTAAACCCCGACGGAGGTGAGACACAAACACGACGCTCTCGCCGGGCTCGGGAGTAGGAATGACTTGCCCTTTGGCGGACAACCTATGCAAAATCTCGCAGGTCAGGTACCTGGCTTCTCTCAGCTTTAGCATGTCCTCTTCTGTGACGGAGGAGGGCATCCACCGGCCCTGTAGGTCGGAGCCGGACATTGTTGAAGGTCCGAAGCGCTCGAATCTGGGGCTGTGGGTGTTGGAACTTCGGGGCAAGGGCAGATTCGATTGAGGATTGAAGAAAAGCGAGCCTTGGTCTCATTATAAGCAGGGAGAATACCAAGAGCCGTCCCGTGACCGTTTGGGACTCACCTTCGATAGAGGGGGTGGCGAACGCAGTTGGAATACTACGTCTGTATTGATGGGAATCCGGAATAAGGGGACCACGATCTACGCCCGACAAGGCGTGCCAAGAAACCGCTTAGCTAAGCGCCCGGCGTGGTATAATAAAAGCGATTCAAGTGAAGGCTTGGCGGTGGTGTGACGTCGCGCCACAAAATCGTCGTGATTGAACTTGTGTACATATTATTCTCTCTCACGGTGGTATGTGGAATTTATTTTCTGAGCGGACACTATCCTGGTGTTCACAATCTTCTATGAATTATTGAAGGAGGAACCCGCCTTGCAATGCCGAACAATATCGTGCGGACTAAATGCGTCATTGAAGCTGGTTGAGAGACTCTTGAGGACTCTGGGTGGGGGTGTCGGATAGCGGACTATCATCGTCGGTCGGACTCCAAGACTATGAAGATACAAGATTGAAGACTTAGTCCGTGTCCGGATGGGACTTTCCTTGGCGTGGAAGGCAAGCTTGGCAATACGGATATGTCGATCTCCTACTATTGTAACCGACTCTGTGTAACCCTAGCCCTCTCCGGTGTCTATATAAACCGGAGGGTTTTAGTCCGTAGGAAGAACAACCATTACAACAATCATACCATAGGCTAGCCTCTAGGGTTTAGCCTCCTTGATCTCGTGGTAGATCCACTCTTGTACTACCCATATCATCAATATCAATCAAGCAGGAGTAGGGTTTTACCTCCATCGAGAGGGCCGAACACAGGTAAAAACATCGTGTCCCTTGTCTCCTGTTACCATCCGCCTAGACGCACAGTTCGGGACCCCCTACCCGAGATCCGCCGGTTTTGACACCGACACCTGCCATCCGAACACCTCTTTACTTCTAACCTCTAACTGAGTTAGAGTATCCAAACAGGGCCATAGGCGCAAGCACTCCCCCCCTCCTAAGTATGATTATCTCTTACTAGCCATTAGGAACACACGTATTGTCTCCTTCCATCCATACGTCTATCTCGATATCTCTTGGGGCATATTCTATCGCGCACACACCTTGTCACTCGATCTCCCACCCATGTAGTCCCATCACGATCTCCAGGGGATCTCTCTATGACAAACATACACTCTCTCCTCCCCATGTCTGCATTTTCTCCGTATGTCTCTCTCGACCTCTCTCCCTTGTTTGTCAGACCCCTCTTGGCCACGTGCTAGGAGTCTTCCTCTCTCGGTTCCAAACAACCACACACTATCTCCTCACCTTGCCTCCGTTGTCGAAGATGCATGTGTGATATGTTTGCATAAGACACGCATGCTTTTTCTGCACTTTTATCGTGTGTTGTCCATGTCTCTTTCACACACGCACACATACTTTTTTCACTCTCTCTCTCTCTCTCTCTCTCTCTCTCTCTCGTCAGGGACTCTGTCACGTCCATAAACATATGGATGTTTTGAAAAGTCAAACCTCAGAAAAGTTTGACTAGGTATATGTGGAGAAAAACATTTACATCTGGAACGATCATTAGATTCATCACAACATGTACTTACTTCATACAACATTTGTCTTCGGTATTGCAGATATAAGTAATTTCTTTATAAACTTGGTCAAAGTTTCAAAAGTTTGACTTTAAAAAAATGTTGTAACTACATTATCGAACGGATGGAGTAGCTCTTTCTCTCTCTCTCTCTTTGCTATTTCTCACGGGCCTCCCCTCTCACTCGAACTCTCTATACCGACGGATTATACGCTCACTGTGTCAGCGTATAGCTCTGTATATTGTTTAGTTGACCGGTCAACCAATCCACATGTTGCGCTGTTAGCTCGTGTTCTGTATCTTGGTGTGCTGGCCCATGTGGCAATGGGTGAAAATAAGTAAACTAGAGGCCCATCTGACACGCGGTGAAGGAAACAAAGTTGAAACCACTCGGGGTAGCACCCCGCATGCTAATAAATTGAGGCGCGTGAGGACAAACTTCTTGCGCCTGAAGGGCCTTTTCGCGCACAATTCACCACTGTGCGGCGACATGCACAGAAGGACGCACTCACGCACACCCAGCACACAACACACACCAGCACACGTGTACACCGGCGTCGCTGCCGGTTGAGATGGATGGCGAGGCAGCCAACAAGCGGAGGCCGCTCGAGCCAAAACCGCATCCAGCGAGCCTAGACTTCATCAGCAGCCTCCCCGATGACATGCTGCTTGTCATCATCGGCCTCCTCCCCACCAAATCTGTCGTGCGGACCGCCCTGCTCTCCCAGCGATGGCGCCCCCTCTGGCGCTGCGTCCCCCTCAACCTCACCGTCGACAACTGCCTCTGCGACGGGGATTGCAAATGCATGGCCGGAGTCTCCAAGATCCTTTCATCGCACCCTGGGCCAGCCAGACGCCTTGACATCCGCATGTTCAGTACCAACTACAAGGTCCAACCCATGTTCGATGAGTGGTTCTTATCCCCCGCCCTAGATCAGCTCGAGGAGCTCAGCTTTGAAGCTGGACGATGTCGCTCTCTGCCGCCGTCCGCGCTCCGCCTCACGCCAACGCTGCGCCACGCTAGCTTCAGCTCCTGCTATGTTCCCCAGATTAATGTCGCGCCCGCCCTTCTTCTCCCTCAACTCAAGCAGCTCGACCTCTTCGACGTTGTCATCTTGAAGAAGGCTATGGAGCACTGCTCATGCTGTATCTTGCACTTTCAGTACCTTCGTCTTGAGTAGATCCATGGGTTCATTAGCCTCCACATCGCCTCGACGAATCTCTGGTGGATTTATGTGTCTTGCTGGCCCTGCAACAAGACATCAATTGGGAAGAGATCACTCCAGCTGTTCCACGTTACGGTCATTGAGAATGCGCCTTTCCTTGAGAGATTTCTTGTATCGGATCTAGAAGGTCCAACTAAAATCAGGGTCATTGACGCGCCGAAATTGACAGTTTTCGTGTACTCATGCCAAATTCTCCGAACTCTTTATTGGATCCGTAATCGTTCAGGTACAACACTCATCTTCTTCTCCGTCTTCTTGAAATTCACATTTTTCAATTTCTTCTTGATGTATTTACGATGTCTTCCAGAAAATGATTCCCACAAGCTTGACCCAGTCCATGCGGACAGTGAAGATCTTAGCACTAAGATCTATCGGCCCCAATCTGGATCAAGTTGTTGGATTCCTTACATGCTTTCCATGCACGGATAAGCTACTCATCGAGGTGAAACTTCTTTCCTATTAGTAAACGGTAATCATAACGTAGCTCAATTTTTTCGTAATTTTCCCAAATTACGATGACAAGTGTAGTGTTCAAAACTACATCTATGCACTGCACCGAAAGAAATGTTTTTATTATTCTTTTCTCACGTGATCACCTGGATCATTTTTATGATGTACTACTATAGTAGCCTAGGCTAGTCATAGTGGAAAGTAACGACTACTCCAGTAACTCTATGGTTACCCTAAGGGCAAGTACTGCCTCCGTCCTGGTTTACTCTTCCAATTTTGTAGTATCAAAATTTGACCATAGATTTAACTGACAAAATGTTAATACATGTCACTACGAACTATATCGATGGATTCGTATTTGAACATAATTTCAAATGGTCTAATTTTTAGTGACATGCATTGGCATTTTCTTAGGTAAATCTGTGGTCAAAATTTTATACTAAATACGAGGTAGTATTCCCTCCGTCCCAAAATTCCTGTCTTACATTTGTTTAGATACGGATGTATCTAACACTAAAATGTAACTAGATACATCCGTATTTAGACAAATTTAAGACAAGAATTTTGGGACAGAGGGAGTACAAAAGTGGGCTATGTAGGCCAAAACATGTGCCAAATTCACTTGTGATGCATTTGGCATCGATGCCCTCCATTGCTCACCTGGTGCCCCAATCTAGATCACATACTTTGCTCCGGTGCCAAATTAACTCACGCAATGAAAAACCACTGCGTGGGAGAGAGAGAGAGAGCCAAGGCAATAAAAGAACACTTGTTTGGGAGAGTAAGAGGCTAGTGTAGTTGGTTTGATTGATTTGTTTATACATGTGGGTCTGTGTGCACAGCGGTGCCAACTCTCTCACATCGCAAGAGTAGTGCCAAAATCTTTTGATTTGACATCGATGCGTATTATGTGGCATACTTTTGCGAAATATGGCATCGGCCACATAGTGGAAGGCAACAAATGCCCAAGCTCTTCACGTGCTCCTAATTAAATGAGAGGAAATAGAAACAGAGAGAGAGGGAGGGAGAGAGAGAGAGTGAAAAAATATCACTAGCCAGCCAACCCTATCGTATGAGCGAATGATATTGGTACCTCTTGATGACACGGCAATCTTATGCAACCAGCTGCTCTAATATGTTCTCTTCTTTTGCAGATAAAAAAAGACCCGAAAGTGAAAGATGTGCTGCACTATAACAATCTCATCGAATGCCTTGATCTCCATCTTACAGAAATTGATTTGATCGACTACCGAGGCAGCACATCTGAGATTAAATTGGCCAGGTTCTTTGTTCTGGAGGCAAGTGTGCTCAAGGTAATGAGGTTTGGCGTTCTCTGGCGCAACAATGAATGGCGTCTGATCACATAGCGTCTAAGCCTAAATGACAAAGTCTCCACAGAAGCTGAATTTGTTTTTGAAACATCAAGTGGCCAGAGACTCGAAAACTTATTTGCCCATTAGTGACTTGTCAGGGCGGTGGATTTTAGTTTGTACGATAATGCTGCATCCACCTAAAGTAACGAAAGTTCTTACGTGAACTTCCTAGTAATTCCCTCTTCCTAGGTGCAACATTACTCCTAACACTTGTAATATCAGTTTGAAACTTGTAATATTGACGTGTCCTATTCCTGGGTTTTCAAAATCCTGCGAATCAAACAGGTCCTGAGTTGGTGATGATGTTGTGCCTCCCATCTTTCACAAATAGCCGTCGGATCTAGATCCGACGCATACAAACCAAGCTTCTCCATTTTTGCAAAAAGATGCCCGTACTTGTTCCCTATTTACAAACAACTCCTTGTCTCTCACAATCAGCCTTATCTCCTCCCCACCACATCTAGAAGGCCGTGGAAAATCTGGCGCGACGGCCGCTGCCAGAGCAGTCCACCCCCAATCTTGGTGTTTCGTTCCATGCACGGGCATCTACGCACGGGAAATTATGTCGAACCGGGCTAGTTGTAAGCAGGCTAGCTCTATAGCCATGATGATAGTGACTGCAGACGGTGAGGCTGACTATGGTATGCGAACACGGCGCCTATACTCAGTGTCATCTCCGTGCGAGGTCTTGTCACTTCCTTTGTGAGGAGCGAGACGTAATAATTTGACCAACGGGTAGTACAGTGCTAGTACTCCTAGGAGTACTACATTGGTAGTACTACTACTAGTACTAGTAGCACCACCGTCTGTATTTAGGAGTACTACCACATCCATCTGCATATTAGTATTTGACTAGCAATATCTAGTGATGCATGTCACAAAAAATGTACTACTCCCTCTGTAAATAAATACATGGTGTTTTATTCCTATCGGCGACAGAACTTAATGTTTTCTTGCTAACTAGAGTCTTAATAGGATTACATGCAATGAACTAAACACTGCATGTCATGTTTGGTAGTCTCACGTCATTGAAAGCATGCACGGTCCACATCTCTCATTGGTTGATATGTCACGAAATAAGAAACAAGGAGGGAGTTAATGCACCGTGCCTAAGTGTTTTGGGATTATTTGGTTGTCGTAATGTGACTTACACAACATTTTTGTTTACATGCATTAACATTTTATTAGTTAAATCAAAGGTCAAAACTTGGCACAAAATGCAAAGGGGACCAATAAACCAGTAAACATCAAACTTCTCTCGTTTGGCCCCAACTAGAGGTCGGTGAGATGACTATCTTGCACCGACGGAGGGCGCAGCTTCATTGACTTCGACAAGCGCCTTTGGGTGAATGACATGTGGGCCCGGGGGTGGCTGGCCCACCTATCATACAGCCAAAGGCAGGTGCAGTAGAGGGCCGAGGAGTAGTACGAAATCCTACGCTCCTACACATGCTAACCAAGGGCAAGAGTGATCACTCGAATCGCAAGATCAGTTGACTACTACTACATCCGTCCTGGTTTATTAGTCTCCTTTGTAATTTGTGCTAAATTTTGACCAAAGATTTAACTAACAAAATGTTGATGCATGTCAACAAAAATTATATTTTTGGATTCGTATTTGAACATAGTTTTCAGTGATATAATTTTTAGTAACATGCCTAAACATTTTGTTAGTTAAATCTGTGGTCAAAATTTGACACGGATTACAATGGGGACCAATAAACTAGGACGGAGGTAGTAGAAGCTAAGCTAGACCCATGGAGGCGATGAGCGCGAGCATCAGCCGGCTGTGCCAGATCGTCCATGACGCCGGCCTGCGGCCCGGCAACGAGGAACGTCTCCAGGTAGTATTGCTTAAGGCCGACAGGGCGAGGGGCCGCTTGGACGACAGCTTCGTCCCCTTGTTCGACGAGGTCCTCGTCGGTTTCCTCGACAAGTTCACCGTCGTCAAGAAGCTCGCGGACGACTTTGACGTAAGCCTCCAGCCGACGCGCCCAGGCTTTGCGATGCCGGCCACCCTCAACGGCCACTATGGTGACAACCTCTTCGACGCACTGGTGGCCCTACGACTGCCCGCCATCGCACCGGAGAATGTCCACCTTGAGGTCACGCTCACCGCGCAGCGCCTGGCGCAGCAAGACACCATCGACTTAATCACCCACGTCTACACGCATGAAAGAGGTGGAAGATAGGACACTGGCCTTCTTGGAACGTAGGGCAACCTTGGACGACACTGTTCAGAAGCACATTGAGCTCGCCGCGAATGCCACTGCTCCTCACACGTCGGTTGGTGACCCGGCGCACTAGGGCGTGAGGATGTCGTTGATGGATCCGTAAGTATATTTATCTTTCCGTCAAATCCATGTAGTAATATATGATACTACAGTAATTATCTTACCTTTCGCCTCAACTTCATAATTTTCATACGTACTCCATGCATGAACGGTGCCAGAACCAAACTTCTCATTACTCTAGGCAAAATCGTTATTTTCTATCTAACGATCGCGCCATGGAGCAGAACCAAATTTTACAAGTTACGAGTTCAAAAGGAAAAGCCTCCGTGTTAGCGTCGCACCCCACATGGTTGGTCCGCAAGCGCCTCTCAGCGAGAATGCGTGCGGTGTTGCATTTTCACTTACAAGTGGGACCGTAGTTGAGCAAACCGACTATCGGCAAACCCCCACCCCGCCCACCGCGCGATGGTGAGAAAATAGGAGGGAGAAGAGATGGTTGTAGCACGGACTCCAAGAAAATTGGTGTCGGATGGGACTCGTGTGGGTGGCGTGTGTCGTACTGCTAGACGTGAATGCTAGTTATGGCCCATGCCACCCCACTATATCGAGCCTATATCGACGTACAGTACGTAGAACAAATTTCCTGCAGTCCGTGCTCAACACTCCTCTATCTCTCTTCTCAGCCAGCCAGCGGACACGCGGAGCCCATCGTCTGCTTGCTCACATACGGTCCCACATGTCAGTGAAAACGCAAGCGGACCCACTAAACCTGCACATCTTTCACCTTGATGTGCTGGTGATAAAAAACAAATCCAAGAAAGATCTTCGGTGGCCGCTTTTGGAGTTACTCAAGAGTAGTAAGATTCTATTTACAGTTTAACCCAAGATGCACATCTCGTGGCTTCAACTTATCAACTACCACTCTATTTTCTTTCATGACACGACCTGGATGCTGGATGTCCCACGTGTCGGCAAAAGGAGGAAGAACCCGACCAAATCTTTGGTTGTTCTCTCGGATTAGACTAGTTGTGCTAACTTAAAAAAATTATTGTGTACTCCCTCCGTTCCAAAATACTTGACTTCCATTTGTCCAAAAATGGATGTGCCTATATACTAAAACATGTCTAGATACATATATATTTTGACAAATAGAAGGCATGTATTGTGCAACGGAGGGAGTAGAATGGATGCAAGTTTTTGTATTGGGAAGAAGAGTACATCCATATATTGATAGAGAGCAATTTAGTAGATGTTCTATCACTTTTAGCTAGCACAGAGGCTATAGATGAGATTAGTGCACTTGTATATACTCCTACTTGGTATGCGTGTTGCTGCTTAGACTCAGAGAAAAACGGACCCCGAGGGAGTACTAGAATATAGGCTAGACATGAGGCTAGATGCGAGGAAGCAACGTCTACTTCTTTACACTCGAAGAAGAAAGAAGCACGCAAGATCGAGCCTCCGCAGATCAACAATGAATGCATCGAGAAGGCACTGATCCGACTTACAGGAGTAGTAAAATGTATTCTTGTGGTTCTTGTTTTCTTTGGTCTTGATTTTCTAGTCAAAATTATTGTTGGAGTTCGTGCAAAACGGAGGTCCGTTTGGGGTCGTGCATTGCAGTTGGCCTTACAAGTGGGACCGCAGTTAAGGAAACCGACTATCGGCAAACCCCACCTCTCGCTTGTGCGATGGCTGAATTAGAGAAGCGATGAGGTTGAAGAGATTGCTAGCACGGACTCCAAGAAATATGGTGTCGATGGAAGTCGTCTTTGGTGGCGTGTGCCGTACTCACGGGCGTGAATGCTTGTTCGGCCCATGCCACCCTACTACTCCTACTACTTACTACTAGTATATAGTACTACTAGTATCGAGGATTCGAGGTGCTAGTTACGTAATCAAGATGGCTCTGAGAAAAACACCGCATGACGGCCTTGAAGCATGTGAAGCTAGTACAAATAGTGTACTACTATTGTTGATTGGCCTCATCCGATAACCCGTTGCAATACACGTACAATTATGTATTCGGAAAATATTTTTTTGCCTCGTCGCACCACTCACTCACAGAAGCAACTCGAAAGCCATTCATAAATTTAGTAAGTTTATCACAGGCATATCATTTTATTACATATAATAGGTCATCAACCCACATCGACAACGAGGATACATTATAAATACTAAAGTTTTCACCACACAACAAATAACAAGCAATGAAATGAACTTCAACTCAACCATTCCTCGGCGTTGGAAACGCTTGCTTTGAACCACAAGTGATTCTGGGATGGGCCATCCATTGTCGATCCGAGACCAACGCAGGATCGATCATCCAGTGAAGCGACCTACTATATCATGATTGTGGTAGGGAACCACCCAAATGTCCAAGGTATAGACACAGTTGCTTCTCATAAATGGTAGTAACGTTGTGTCAATAGCAGTTGGATCGCCTTTCACCATCATTGGATAGTTTTGTCCAAGGAAGAGCGAGTTTTCTCCAAGACTATCAATTCTGTACCAGGGAGAAGGAGTTGGTGCTAGAACACTAGTATCCATCCCGAATACCATGTAACGGGTGTTGGAATAGGTCCGGAGAGTGCGACCATGGGAGACTACACCTGCTTCCTTAGCAGTAACATCATTAGTGGGCTGTATACACACGAGAAGAGGTGATCCATCAGAATTAGTTACCAGGCACCAAATAGTATATGGGCGCTGCTCGTCCTCATGCTCGTGATCATCACCATCATCATCTCCCCCTTGGTTATAAAAATCTTCAAGTATAGGTGGTGGAATGTTCACGGGACCTTGGAAACACAAGAAGAAGGTTAATTAGTAAGGCTGGCCATAGTGGGGTAACATAAGTAGTATCATGCACTTGGACTCATAAACATGCTTATGTGGCAGGCAATTAAGGAAGAGAGAGATGGTTATAGTAACATAGGTAGATCTTAGTAACATAATAAATGTGATGCTACTATGTGTCATGCGTGGCAATAAATGAGACCACCTATGATACTAATCTAAGATACTATGCACTATAGAGGTAGTAACATAAACTAGTAACATATGCATGTTACTAGTCTAAGTTACTCCCACTATGACCAGCCTAAAGGAAACTTGCTAAGTCGCATGCATGTGGATGAAACAATTATAATTACGGTGGAAGACAAGCGTGCGAAATAACGAGGATGCCATGCAAAAGCAAAGTGCCACAGTGGTGGCAGCAAACACAAGGCCCTCAGATTCAATTGCATCACAAGACTCATCCATGTACGAAACTGATTTTTGAGCAATATCCATCCGGTCAAACCAGCGGCGAGCGGCAACAAGCTTGTCGAAGATAGCAACAACTTCATAGTTGTTGTAATTCCAAGAGCGGTTGGGGACTCGAGAAATTGCTATCTTCCGTAGAAGACAGTCACCATGATTGTATTTGAATGTGCGTACAATACCGGTGTGCTCAACCTCTGGGCAGTCTGCTGAGATTTTTGGAAGTGGAACCCGGTCACGAGTGTACACATTCACAAGTTCCCACTCGCAGTTGGACCCAATGTAAACAACCCAATCTCCATTTGCGCCTGCCCAAGCCTTGCCCTCAAGGATGGCATCTTAACATCATACGTATCATTATCAAGCGGCATCAACTTGCACAGGGCAAGGCCTCCGTCGTGACGGCGCCAGTCATCAGGGTCACGGCGAAGAAGATAGGGGAGATCAAACCCTCCTTGACTCTTGGGTTCCTTGTAATGATGTAATTAGTTGAGTCGAGAATGGGCTTGAACGAACCTGCCATGCTAGCCGAGGTGATGACATCGCACCGATCAATGAGTTCCTCCACCATGTCATCTTTCAGATCGGGGTAAGAATAACGGGGTCGTTTCCGTCCTGTTCCCTCCATGGAGAAGACGATCGAACAATGGCAGAAGAAAGGGTGAAGGGCTGAAGGAAAATAGAGGAGGGAGAGGAAGAGCGTGCAACAGCAGTTCCAAATCGAGAGGCAAAGGCGAAGAGTCGGTGGACGGTTGCCAGTTTGCCACGGTTCACAAAGGGGCGCCCCGGCCTACACGTTGGTTCAGAAATACTCCTACTACTCCCCGTTGTCTCACTGATATGTGGAATGCGATCTGGCCGCGTTGGCCCAAGGTGCCGCATTAGTTATCGGCCTTTATTTTTTTAATGGCGTGCCACTCAGTTTTGAAGCACGACTAACTGGTATTGTACGCAGAGAAAATATAAACTACTCTACCACTACTCCACCTCCAGTACTAGTAGTATAAAGAAGATATATAGGCTGGAGCTTCAGCGCTTTCTTGCCAAGGGCTGCCCACTTGCTTCTCGCACTACCACCCTCTCTCCAGATCTAAAAAAGATGGCCCCTCTCTCCCTCCTCACCGGTGGTCACAGATCCGTCGGGGAAGAAAAGGACGTGCAGCGTTGGCGACTTTTCGTCGTCGGCGGCGAGTCACGACCGAGCGACAAGGCCGTCCTCTCAGACCTAAGCGCCCTTGAGGATCGCTGCCGTAGTGTGTGCGGAGGACGACGACCACGAGCGAAGCCACTTCCCGCCGACCCTCATGTATGCTATCTCTTTTCGAACCATACCCTTGTTCTATTTCCCCATCTGGCACGTCGTTGCATGTGGATCTTTTTCCACTCCACCATATTTCCAATTTGCTATCCTCTGCTCTGCTGGCCACGCAGACGAAAACCATAATTTGCACTATTAAAGGAAACCCTACTTCATGCAGACTAATGCATGTCTGGGTTGAATAAGGAAAGGAAGGGAGATTGTACTGTCCAAGAGAGTAGGCCTCGAACCCGCATCTAGGTTGAAAAGGGGGAAATTAGTAGCTAAGGAACGAGTCTCGTGTCTCTTGGTTAAAGAAGGGTAGAAAGGCAGGACAACGCAATAGAGAATGACCAGGTTGATCGGTTTGTTGTCCTCACATAGGAAAAAGGTGGCTAAAGAGAACAAAAATGGGATGTAATCCACATATGCTACCTGGATATCTGTTGCTCTGGGCAACCATACCTCCCTCACCACTCTGCGCCCGTGAGGTACATCGTACTGGTGCGCCCACTGTCCGAATGGGCCTCCCATGCTCTTATTGCCACTTTTTTGCTGTTAGTATAACACCAGCAGTCAAGTCAAGCAATGCTACTGCTAAAGTGATGCCACATTTAACTAATGCGCTCTCGGTCTAATGCCACAGATAAATTTAAGCAAAGTGCCATTTAATGTCCTTTGGATCATTTCAGGTTAGTTGTTGATTGTGGATGTATTAAAGATTTTTCAGCTAAGGCATTCTAATCTTTGTTGCCTGCCGATATACCAACGATGAAACTTCTTCCTACCTTGATTTTTGCCTTTGCTAATGCTTATAGATTACATACCTCACTTTCATGAGATAAGTTAATTTTTTTATGCAGTGTCACCAAAATGCCAAAGGCTGATGTCATTTTATTTTGGTTAAACTGCATAGACAATTATGAAGACAAGAGGAAAGGTCAGAGTGGGCACCTCCTCCTCCGGCTGTTCTCTTGATTAGATTCGATCAAGTTTTTATGTTTGATCGATTATCAAGATTGGGATAGCAATTTTAAGGTCCCCGAGTTGAAATGATATTTACCTTGGAGGTACATGGTTTGCAATTTTTTTATCTTGTCATTAGTTAATAATGCTAGTTACCTTGAGACTTTTGTATTTGGTTTAATGCTCATGCATAGCTAGTATACCAATGCTGAAACTTGTTACCTCTACATTTTGTATTGTTAATTCTTATAGAAACCTTCCAGTGCTAGAGTTTACGGAAATATGTTTAGTAAAACCATTGTACTATACCCTGTAATAAACTAACTACTCTACTGTTGCACTAGCCACTGGATTAGTGTATATTTGTAGTATTCGAATGGTGTTGCATTAGCTTATGGACATAAATAAAGTGTGGCAAGCTTTCCCTGATATGTGCTCAAGAAAACTACTACCTGTTTTTCTAAATACTAGACGTTTGGGTACTTTAAATTGAACCGCAAAACGTCTTATATTAAAACAGAGGGTGTAGAGTTCACTCAAATTATCCCGGTAAAGCTAGTCACACCTTTGTTAAAATTAATGTTCATTATGTTATCGGAGGAGGTCTGTATGTTTGTCTCTAATGCCTGTCTACTACATACCCGACATCATGATGTAATGTTAAGTCATTTCCTTTTGTACAGTGTAACTAAATTGTCAAGGCAGTGATGGCATTTTATTTTAGTAGAACTACACAAAATTTGCTTAAAAGAAGAGGAAAGGTCAGGAATGGCTCAGTTTTTCAGAAAAAACTATGTATGCCTTCCTGACATCAGCCGATGTTGCTTTATTTATTCCTTCAAACAGGTGGTTAGAAACAGTCTTGCTACCTTTTCCCATTAAGAAATTGGAATGCTTATATTTGTGAGTCTATGCTTCAACTAGTGCCACTTTTATAGTAATCACACTTTCAATATCTATGCAAACAGGGATGCTCGATTTTAGTGGAGCTGCACAAAAAGTCCAACTGGTTCAACATTAGGAGCATGTTTTTTTCCAAACCTTTATATCCAATTGGTGGCACTATGAGCTGTTCATTACGAAGGTACATGGTTTGCTACTATCTTGCTACTCTTTTTGTATTGTCATTAGATAGTAATACTAGTGGTTTGCATGTGAATTTATTGGCAGGGTGGACCTACATTGGAGGTGCAGGACAGCATTCAATGATTGGATGCTCAATTTCGGTTGTATCGATTTCACCTCTTCCATCACTGCGAACATGGTGTGGTATATGTTTACTAGCTGCTTGATATTTGTGCAGACAGAGATGTCTGCTCGTTGCTACTTGGAAAACAAACAAAGTGTCCGCAATTTTGGTTGAACTGCACAATAATAGTATAGTCCCTGCATGCAGTGCTATTTGAAAATAGACACAAAGATTGGATAGTCACTTCATGGACTGCAGAAAAGTAGTACTATACTATTTACTGGCCAACACTTCGTGCTTCATTGCTTTGGTCTTATTATATAATGGGCATCATTTTCCCTAAGTTAAAGTTTGTATTCCGAAAATAGTCTCGCGGTGTGATCGAGAGAAGACCAAATCATATTGCAGTGGATGTTCCTCCATCATGTGTGGTTCATTCTCATGGTTCCAGCTATTGGTGAAACCACTTACGTTTGCAATAGGAATTGTAGACTTCACAAACAAATTTGTCTTTCAGTCTGTACTGAATGTTGGCCAAGAGAAGCATCCATGTTAGTAGGAAGAATAGATGTTTTTTCTAGATCTTTGCTTTTGGAGCTACATATTTATATATGATCTGTGAATCATTGAGATGCATTAACATGTTGATCTTATGTATGGGAATCGTACTAGTTAGTTTTAGTTGCGATGCAAGATCCGAAGTGGCTGATCTTTGCTTTTGGAGCTACATATTTGTATATGATCCGTGAATCATTGAGATGCATTAATGATTACTTATTTACATTAGCTCGGTGTTTACAAGTTCTTGATCGATCAATAGCTAGCCTACAAATGCGCTCTGGCAGTTTTATTTATGACGCAAGATGCGAAGTGGCAGTTTTTGAATAAAAATGCCTACCTCTGAAAACCGACAAGCTACACTATCGATCCTACGGATAAAAATGCCTACCTCGAAGAAAATAACAAGCTACACTATCGATCCTACGGATAAATAGCGTATCACGCATGTACTACCTCCTTTCCGGTTTGCGGGGCTCAATTCAAGAAACGACCTACTCGATCCTACGAATAAATAGTGGATCACGCACGTACTAGTACCTCCTTTCCGGTTTGCAGGGCTTAATTCAAACCTCTCACCAACCAAGGTACTCCCTCCGTCCGGGTTTATTAGTCCCGTGAGCAAAGCAGCAAGACCAAGGCATGGCAATAATTAACGGCATGCAGAAGTTTAAGCCTAATTAATTCCAGCAATTTAAGTAGCTGCATGCGTGCCCTCGGCTGTGACTCGTTGCATGCTGCTTCGCGTACGGCCTACCAGCGATTCAGAGTGCCTGCATGCAGCCGACCGTAATTAAGGTAGCTAACTGATGCGAAAAAAGATACACTTTAATTGTTGCGGGCTTTTTAAATCCGTGAAATCATTATTGACAAGGAGGGAGATGATTCGAGTGCACTCGTTTGACCGCCATGCCGGCGTGCGACCCAGACGGGACGGGACGGCACGGTCATAATTTCAGTTTCCCTAGTTTTCCACGGCAAGCTGGTGCGCTAAGCCATTATGCATTGAATTCCGATGACCGTCGCGCTACCTTCCCCCTATAAGTACTGTTTCCCGGCATTCTCCAGTGCCACCATGACCCAACTCGCCATATCCTCATAAGCCCCCACCAGCCCGACGTCGCTCGCCACGTCCGCCATGCCCCCGCCCATATGCGGTAGGCAACGCCAGAGGCGGTCACCGCCGGAACTAGTGTTCGGTTTTTCACCTGAAGGCAGACGGAGGGAGGAGGCATTCTATCTGTCTTTAGATGGCAATGCGTAGATCGAGGAGTTGTTGGAGCGCGACCGCATGGCGGAGGAGCAGGAGTTGTTGGAGCGCGACCACCTGGCGGAGGAGCAGCGTATTGCCGATTTGCGCCACCAGCGGGACATGGAGCAGCAGCGCACCGACACTCTAAGTCGCGAGCAGAGCGCCCGCACCTTGGTCGACTACGTGGAGGCCAGCGCCCGGCAAATAGCCCTGGAGGCTGTCGGGCATGCACGCATTCGCGACGCTGATTTTTACTACCAGCTCGTCAAGTGGGTTTCCCGCTTGGAAGCCGAAGCTTCGGTGGACCACGCCGGCATGGAAAGGGCTAACGCATGCGAGCAACGCGCCCTATCGCACCTCTGGCAAGTCCGAGGCAAGGCGCAGGACGCCGGTGCCAGTGTTTAGCGTGTACTGCCGGCATCGTCTAGTTAGCTAAGAGTAAGTTAGTACTTGTCTAGTGGGAGTAGATAGTTAACTTGGCTATGATGGTTGTCAACGTGGAAGTTTAGTACTCTATATGTGGATGAGGCCTGTTACTTTGCTCTGAATGTTGAACTTTCCGTTTGAACATATGGAATGGGCTGTTATTTTTTTAAATGGGTTGTATTTGTCCTCCACGGGTTTAGAGGATGACTTGTGGGCCTAGCAAGTTGACGCGTACACAATCAGGAGATGATTGTACGTGGAGAGGATGACAACGAGGACCCGCCAAGGTCATGGCGATGCAGACGCAAGTGCCTCCTTATTTCAAGCCAATAAAAAATGGCTCCTCCTAGTGGATTTCGACATCTGGGTCCCATGCCATTATCAACGTAGTCAATAAGCGAGAGAATTACTGTGGCGGTGACACGAGGACCCAAAGAGCTCGCCCAGTTATTTTTGGGTTAATTTGATAAATGCCACCGAGAAATGGCACTACAATTTCCAAACTTTGAAAAATGCCATTTCATGCCATTTCTAGTGGCATTTTTTGAAGTCTGGAGTGGCGTTTTTCAAAGTTTGCAAACTAAAGTGGAATTTTTCAAAGTTTGCAAAAATTGCAGTGGCATTTTTCAAAGTTTGGAAATTGCAGTGGCATTATTATGAATCGCCATAATTGGAGTGGCATTTATCTAATATGTTTTTGAGACGGAAGCAGGGTGTTAACTAGGCTGTGCTGGACACTCTGGCCTGTCTAGACAACCTTTATTTTATGTTTACCACAGACCAGCCCAATAGTTTTTTTCTTTTTGAAAATGGCTAGCCCATTTTTTTGTGATTTGTCAAGTAAGTCACTTTATCACGCCTGTAGGGCTAAACGGGGAGAGCTTCATTCGGCTGGCCGAGAAAATGGCCTATCAGTAATGAGAAATGGGTTGTACATTGTTAAAACACATCAAACCGGCAATTAGTTTCAAATATCTTTTTTTTATTTCGAGATTTTAAATTGCATTGATTTTTATGCGTGGACAATTTATTGGATTTTATATTGATATACCTTTATTTTTAAAATCAGTCTGAATGTGACTCGAAATTTTGGGATTAAAAACAGTTCGAGCACAAGACCGACATATGCAAAATTTCGTATAATTTTTTAACCGTGGCCACAATATGGGCTGTAATGCTAACAAAAAGAATATGGGCTCCAAAAAAACCCATAAGAATTAGCAAATGGGATGTAAACTATTTGAAATAATGGCAGATGGGCTGTATGCTGTTTTCCACAGATTTGAGGCTTTCCACAAATGGCATGTATACTGTTGGATGTCCATCCAACGGCCGTCGTGCTTCTTCAATCTCTGCTCTTCCTGCTCCAGCCGCTCAAACAAGCGCCGGCGGGACTGCCTGCTCCCTCCTCCCTTGATCGGTGTCTTTGCCAAGATAGGCCTCACCACCCCACCGTACTCCCATCGCTGGCCTAGCTATCCCTCTACTCACCCTTAGTACCACACATGTTGTTATTCCCCGGCGATGGCAGACGAACCAGTAAACCCTCGTACTCCTCCGTGTGGGAAATAACTGCTGAGTATTCCCTGGCTCCGTGTCGTTCCCTTCCAAGGCCTCGCCGTCGTCCACTGCCCTGGTGCTCTCGGCGCGGCCTGGTCAACGTGGTCAATGAACGACATCCGTCGGAAGTGGACTGTACGTGGAGAGGCTGACAGCTGGGTCCACGGCCACACGCAAGGAAATGCCTCCTTATTACGCGTGAAATAATGATTCCTCCACCTGACATCTGGGACCCACCGAAAGAGCCTCTGTATTTTTTGAAAAAACGTTAGCGCTGCTGACAGCTCGGACCCACCAGCTATATCTTCGCACGCAAGTAAGTGCCTCCTTATTACGCCCAAAAAAATAATACTCCCCCTGCTAGCTGGGACCCAGTATAGTGGGCCTACTAAGTTGACGGGGACGAAGGGCTTTGTCAACTTAGTCAATATGCACGATTCTAGCTCGACTGACTGTACGATGTCCATCCAACGGCCGTAGTGCTTCTTCAACCTCTGGTCTTCTTGCTCCAGCCGCCCAAAGCAGCGCCGGTCGTGCCGCCTGCTCCTGCCTCCCGTGGCCGGCTGTGTTGCCGCGGAGGCCTCACCGCCCCCACAGTACTCCCACCGCTGGCCAGGCCATCCCTCCACTCCACTCATCCACAGCCCCTGTTATTCTGCGGCGACGGGAGCGCAGCCGAACCAGTGAAACCTTGTACTCCTCTCCGCGTGGGCATCCACTGCCGGCTCCACGTCGTCCCCTTCCTAGGCGTCGCCGTCGTCCACCGCCGTGGTGCTCTCGACACGGCGTAGTCAATGTGGTCAACGACCGAATTCCATCGGAAGAATACTGTACGTGGAGACGCTGACAGCTGGGTCCACGGCAGCCGCAAGGAAGTGCCTCCTTGTTACGCGGAAAATAATTATTCCTCCACCTAACAGCAGGGAGCCACCGGACGGGCCACCCGTATTTCGCGAAATAAACGTTTGCCCCTGACTGCTAGCACCCACCCGACGGGCCACCGTATTTCGCGAAAAAAACATTCCCCCTGCTGTCAGCTCGGACCCACCGGAAGTGCCTCCTTATTACGCACAAAAAAATGAATACCCCCCAGCTAGCTGGGACCCACCTTGGTGGGAGGCTGACCTGTGGGCCTACTAAGTTGACAGGGACGGAGGGCTTTGTCAACTTAGTCAATATAAACGATTCTAGCTCCAGTGACCGTACAATGTCCATCCAACAGCCGTAGTGCTTCTTCAACCTCTGGTCTTCTTGCTCCAGCCGCCCAAAGCAGCGCTGGTCGTGTCAAGATGCTCCCGCCTCCGTGGTCGGATGTCTTTGCCATGAGGCCTCACCGCCCCCTACTATTCCCATCGCTGGCTAGGACCTGCGGCGACGGCAGCCTCACACCGCAGCCGAACCAGTGAACCCTCGTACTCCTCTCGGCGCGGGCTTCCACTGCCGCGTCTTCGCCGGCTCCCCGTCGTCCCCTTCCTAGGCCTCACCGTCGTCCACCACCCTGGTGCTCTCGGCGCGGCGTGGTCAACATGGTCAAGGAACGATTTCCATCGGACGTGGACTATATGTGGAGAGGCTGACAGCTGGGTCCACGGCCACTGCAAGGAAGTGCCTCCTTATTACGCGGAAAATAATTATTCCTCCACCTGACAGCGGGGACCCACCTAACGGGCCACCGTATTTCATGAAAAAAAACATTTCCCCCTGACTGCTGGGACGCACCAGCTACACCTTCGCACGCAAGGAAGTGTGTCCGGGCAAAAAAAACGATTCGCCCCTCTGACTGCTGGGACCCACCAGCTACATTTTCGCATGCAAGGAAGTGCCAGACAGTCGGGACCCACCTGGTCGAAGCGTACGTAGCATTGTCATTCTGGTCGCGAATGTGTACGTACATACTGGTCATTTTAGAGGCGTGCACATGTCGTACTAGAGGCGCGCACGTAGCATGTACACGTACGTACAACGGCCAGGGTGCAAGAAAGAAAATACGGCCATGTATGTGTACATCTGGCGGGTCTCAACGCCTACTCGCGATACGTACATGGCTGGGTCGGAACGGAGAAACAGCGTCGTCGTCGTGTTCATGGGGAGCCAACCGGTGGGTCGAGCAGAATGTGGTCGTTTTCATCCGAGAGGCTTGGGACGGAGCAGGCGATGGAAGCGAGGCTGGCGTACACACAGCGGAGGAAAGCGGACCTCCCACGTTGGAGCGGGTCTGATGATCGGGAGGGTGTGGCGATCATAAGCGGACGAAAGCAGACCTCCCACGGTTGAAAGCGGGGTCTGTTGATCGGGAGGGTGTGGCGTACCGCAAAGCGGATTTAAACGGACCTCCTACGGTCGAAGCGGGGTCCGTTGATCGGGAGGGGTGTGGCATCGCAAAACGGATTTAAACGGACCTCCTACGGTTGAAACAGGGTCCCTGTTGATCGGGAGGGTGTGGCGTATCGCAAAATGGGCTAAACGGACTTGTGTTGGGCGCTACTGGTCGAAAACGGGGTCTGTTCGCCGGGAGGGTGTGGCGCATCGCAAAATGGGACTCCACGGATATTGTTCATCTCCACCGTCGACCTCCTCCGGCCTCCACAGGCCACCGTCGACCTCCTCCAGCCTCCACGGGCTCTGTTCAACCAGCCTCCACCGCGCGCTACTCCACCGGCTACTGTTCAACCACGCCTCCACGGGCACCCCTCCACCGTCTATTGTTCATCCAGCCCTCCACACCAAAGGGACTTGTTCAACCACCCCTCCACGGCCACCCCTCCACCGTCTACTGTTCATCCAGCCCTCCACACCATGGGTTCCTGTTCATTCAGAGGCAACGCCACCGCTCACTATTCATCCAAACCCCCGCAAGCGCTCCTTGTTCATCAATCGATCGGCTTGATTAGCGGCGATGATCGCGAGAATCACTCCATCGGGTTCGATTAACGACCATCGATCGATCGCTCGGGTTCAGTAACGCGTAGCCTCTGGTGCAATCGCTCGGGTTCAGTTAGAGCCCAACGCCTCGCTCGGGTTCAGTTAGAGCCAACGCCTCGCACAGACGCGCGTACTTGTACGAGAGAAACACGCATCGCTCTCCCACCGTAACCGGCAACTCCCCAAAATTCCCTCCCCCCTCGCTTCTACCACAGTTTTTTCCGTCATGGATGGCCCAAAGAATGTCATGCAGCTGCGTCTCCGGCCCGCTCAGGACGAAAAGCCCATTTTCTGTCATGATTTTTTGTCATAGAAGTAGGAACCCACCACATCTATGATGATACCGGGTTTTGTCACAATTATCTTCATAGAAGTGTCATAGGTATGACAGAAAAAAAAATCGTTCGGCCCAAAATGTCACGGATGTGTCTTTTTTGTAGTGCATGCCACTCTGGCGAGCCACATAGCAAGAGTTAATAGTGAGTTGATGGCAATAGACGGAAATGTACCCAAATGTACGTCATATACAAGTTACAGAGTCAGTTTGTGTCATTTTTCAAGTTTTTGTATGAAATTGTACCCACCGTGCAAGTTTATGTACCGTAAGTGTAATTAACTGGTTTTTTAGGGTAAAGGCCTTTTATTACTCAAAGTCCAGAAAGTGTGGGATACAAATCTGGTCATGTGGCTGGCCTAACCACACATGACTCCCTGGAAGTAAAGACAATGCATATTTAGCTAACTTGTGGGCTTCAACATTAGCCTCACGCCATTCAAAAGTAAATTTACTAGTGGATGGTGATCTTAGTCTAATTTCTCTAATGATGACTCCATATTCTCCCTGACTCCCTTTAGCAATGTCTTCTATCACCTGCTTGCAATCGGATGCTACAATGTAGTGATGCTGGTTGAGATCTTCCGCCAATGCGACGACCTCATGTCATGCAATGGCTTCCAACGTCAGTGCATCATAAACTCCAGCTATCACGATGGCTGAGCTTCCCAGAAAGGCTCCTTGACTATCTCTGCAGATCACCACTGCTGAACCTCCTTTGTGTGATCGAACCCCGGCATCAACATGTACCTTTGCAAAATTTGTCGGGGGTGCCTTCGGTCGTAGAGACAACGATGCCCCACTCGCCACCACCCGGCGTTGTTTCCTTGGCTTCCTGATTGCCTCAAGATCTTGTATGTAGCGTGTTATAAAGGCCTTTATCGCATGTGGAGTCTGAAATATTGCTTCATGTATGGTCTTTCTTTGAGAAGTCCAAACAGCCCATAGTGTCACTGTCGTGAGGGTAAACTGCTCATGCGAGAGCGACCCCATTAAGTTGAAGAGCCAACTCTTAGCTCGGTTCTCGCTTGTAGCCACTAAAGTACTGCCCAACTCTTCATCAACTAGTGCCCAGGTGCATCTGGAGATGGTGCATTAGAGAAGAGAGTGATGCCAGGAATCAGGGGCACCGCAAAAACCACACGTGCTTGTTGTCGACATCTTTCTGTGTGCCCTCACATCTTCAGTTGGCAGCGACTACTTCGATAGCCTCCACAAGAACATACGCACTTTCGATGGCACCTCTGTCTTCCACAAGGTCTTCAATGAGCTCAAGTATGTTTGTGCTATTGAGGAGCCCGAAGAACCTTCCAACCAAGCTTCTCTCCTTTGCCTCGTCGCCACTAGCATGTTGTAGGCCGATCGCACTGTGAATTGGCATGTTCTTTCGTGTGCCCAACTCCAGCAGTCCTCCATGGGTGTCGTGCACAGTGGTATGCTGAGGACTACCTTGGCATCAAAGGCCAGAAACATCGCATTGATCTTTTATCTGTCCCATGAGGCACTTGTGACAGCCTGGTTTTTGCCCTCTCTTCTTTGCCTGGTTTTCGGTTGGTTTGAATTTGAGTTTGGAGTTTTTGAATCTTTCATTTGGACTTAACCACTTGGGTACCCCTTGACTTTCACCCAAGTGCTTCAACTCCTTCCGAAACCATCACTCCCTCTCTGGTTCACATCATAAGATCATTTGGCATATTTTTCTTTAATGAAAAATATTCAGTTTCCCCTCCTAAACCCTAGCTAGCCCTTTGTGCTCCAAAGTAACCCTAATTTTTCTTACCCATAAAATCCTGAGAAAAATCCCAATTATTCTTTGAACCCTAGGGCACCTTTCTAAGCAAAAATATTTCATCACTTTTTGGAATATTTTGGCTACATAAAATATTTTCATTTCTGGACAGAAATGGTAGTTTCTGCAGCAACTACCATTTTACCAGCTCCATTGTAGCTGGTTTTTCTTGTGCATCTTCACCTTAGTAAGTGTTGGCTAGCCTCCAAATCCCAGCCCTCAACTCCCAGTGGTTTGACCAAAGTAAACCTCCAAAGTTACTATCCAGAAACTTACTTGGAGTGTAAACTCATTTCTACTGCACCTGGGACCCAACCCAATCATGGTAACACTCAAAACTACCACGGACTACACGCCAGACATGAAATTTGCGCTTTGGTTGGCCTGATGTCATAGTTCACGCGGTGACTGCGTTCGTCTAGGCGTGTTGGCATGCAAAACACGCGCTCTGAGTGCCGCCGGGAGCTCTGTTGCGCGCGTGCTCGCTGCCCAGCATGCTCGAGCGTGCCAAAGCGCGCCACCATCTCCGTCTCCACCCACTTAACTCCTCCTTGGCACTCGACGACGCCAGAGCTTCGCCAGCGAGCACACATGCGGGCCGCTAGCGCCACAGTGTGCGGCGCCGTTGTTGCTGTCTTCCTCGCCCTTGTGCTCGTCCGCGCTCGCCAACAGTTCCCGCGTGAGCTCTGTCCTCTTCCCCCCTCTCTCTCTCTCTCTCTCTCTCTCTCTCACGCCGTTCATCGTCGAGCGCCGTGGACAGGTGTCCTCCGGTGGAGCCCGAACCCCCCTCGTTGCTCGCCTATAAATACGGCCACCCCAGCCTCCTCGAGCACCTGCATCCACTCCCATACACCCCACAAGCTAGTAGGAAGCCGTAGCCCGGCTGGGCAGGCCGCGGGCTGCCATACCCAAGCTCGAGCCTGCCGACAACCCCCTCGGGTCGTCCCCGCAGCTCCAGCCCCACCCAGGCCAGGGCAACCCTTCCAGGTCCTCCGCCCCTCTCCGGTGGTGTCGTCCCGCCCGGTTGGAGCCCCTGGAGTTGCCCCTAGTCGCCATCGTCTTCATCTCCGGTGATCGATGCCCCATGCCTCCGCTGGAGAGGCTGTTTCCGATGCTGATCGACCACCCCTAGCCACTCTACGGGTACGGGCAGGTGCGTCTCCGTCTCCTCTATCGATCCCCCCTCTCGTTTTGGCCCAAGAGCCCTCACCACCGGCATGCGCTCCGGTGAAGCTCCGTCGCTCCCTGTTTCCCTCTCCCCCTCCTCCTCACCTGACTAGCGGGGCCTGCTAGTCGGCCACTCTATACGCGTGCGAAGCGGTACGAGTGGTGGCGCCCTGGGCTTTTTACGCCTTTGACGTCACCCCCCCCCCAGTCTGTTTAATTTTTATTCAAATTTCATTTAAATCCAGAGAGCTTCAAATCGCCATAACTTTTTATCTATAAGTCCAAATGCAATGATTCTTTTTTGCATCGTGTTCTTTGTCCAAAAATCTAGCAGCTCCCCAAAGATGGGATTTTCCCCTGCTGTCTAGATTTTCTGGTGAATTTCAGAAGGTTTCTTGATGTTTTCTTTTTGTGTTTTTATTTATTTTCAGAAGAGCAGGCTTGTCTTGAGGATCACCAGGAGGCTTGTGAACCTCATCTGCACTAAGGCAAGCCACAGCAACATTTTCATAGTGCCACTTCAATATTTGTGATTTTCCTACTTGAACTAATGATTATTCATGCATTTAAATTATTAATATGTTAATTATATTCTGTTAGATGCTTGTTATAGTAAATATGCTTGATTTATAGAAAGTTTGTAATGAACCTAGTTGATAAGCTAACAAGGATTTAGTTATGAGTAATGAGAAGGTAATGTGGTTATGGAGATAAATAATTAGTGAGATTATTTTTGCATGATGAAAAATGATAAATTTGCTAGAAAAGATTCTGGTGTAAGTGAGGTTTGATCTTAACAAGGGGAGTATCATGAGTTGTTGATTGCTCAGCGAGAGCGTAGTTGACTCAGTTATTTTCGTTGATATGTGATGCATATGTTGGTGATGCATGTCATGGCATTATGACGCTGGTTACTTTCACTTTAAGTTGAACCTGATAATAACTCAACTTGAATATGTTGTTGACCGGGTCATGGTGCCGCTGAATCGAGTCTTTCCCAGTGCAACCACATTTGCCTGTATGGGACGGCCTTAATTTGTTTCATTGTCGTGCCTCTGGTCAGTGCCTCCATCTAGGGAAGGTTATGGTCGTGCTATACCTTGGCCCGGTAAGCAGGCATAACCTTGTGAGCCCGTTGTTAAGTTTTTGGTACCAGGTCCCAGAGTGGATTGTGGCCACAATGGTGGTCGTTGTGTCTTGTGGTAGACACGGGGCCACCCAGGACTAGCCCGATGGGGATTGAGTCGGCGTGGCCGGGAGAGTGTCATGGCAATGGAGTCGTTTCGTCGGAATGCCGTTGGTCCACCTGAATGGGAGTGCGAGGCCATGGGTTCCATGGTGTGGGTCCAGTGCGCTACCTCTATAGAGTGTATTAATCTATCGATAGCCGAGTCCAGGGTTAAGGACACGCTCGAAAGTAGGTCACACCATGGGTCAACATTTAATGAATTTTGCACACTAAGTATGGAGTTTGCATTGTGGTGGTGGCGGAAAGGCCATCGTGTTGAGTTGGACCAGATGTGGTCGTGGTTGTGATCGCGTAAGGATCACGGACCATTTATTGGTCGTGGTTGTGATCGCCGTAAGGATCACGGGTCATTTATTGGTCGTGGTTGTGATCGCCGTAAGGATCACGGGCCATTTATTGGTCGTGGTTGTGATCGCCGTAAGGATCACGGGCCATTTATTGGTTGTGGTTGTGATCACCATAAGGATCACGGGCCATTTATTGGTCGTGGTTGTGATCGCCGTAAGGATCACGAGATTGTCTCTGGATTTGACACGTTTGTGATCCAGAAACGATCACGTTCGGTAAGCCACTCCAAGGCACGATTATCACAAGAGCATGGGCACAACATGATGGGTATATTGTTGCATTGTTATTAATGGGTTTATTATCATGATATTGTTTGTCATTATGTTTATGCTTGTTGTGAGCTTGCAAGTACATTCAATGTACTGACCTGGCGTGTCATGCCAAATTTCAGGAAAGACCCGTTGGCGAGGAGAGTTGTCCGAGTCTAGTTCGTGTCCACATTGGTGTCCATGTGCTATGGAGTCCCGCTACGATGGCGTTCTGCCGCCGCGTAGTTGTCTTGACCGAGGCCCCCTTTATGTTCACTAAATAATGTACATATTGTTCGGCCGCACCGTGTGTGCCGCTTGGCCTCGCTAATTGTTGTAATATAAACTCTGATATGCTAGCATCAATAAAGCGGTTGTTTTTCTGTACCAAGTTGTTGTGTGTTGCCAGAAGACAAGGTCTCTGGGCCGGCAATGCATGGTAAACCGGTTGCTCTGAGCCGGGGTGCCACAACGCTTGGTATCAGAGCCGTGCTGACTGTAGGCCATGCAGTTGAGTGTCGGTAGCATTTGTAGCTGGTTGTTGCATTGCATGCTCTGGTTTTATTTTTATGCTAACCTGCTAATGGTTGTGAGTGTAGATGGCTCCGGTGCTGTATCCGTGCCAGTTGCAGCTGATGTCATACACGTCGCCGCATCTCCTTCGTAATGTGTGGCGTCGGCTGTACCCCCACGGTGACGACCCAGCCTATCGTGTGTACCGGGAGCGTCTAGCTGACGTAGTGTATGAGTATCACATTGTGGTTACTCTGTGCACCAGTTCCGATTCCAGCACTTACACTCGTACCTCTCGAAGCGGTTACGCTTCTACCGCTTCTCAGGCCGTCCGGTTTGCTGCATTCGAGGTACTTGTTGAGCTCCGATACAATGAGGGCCGGATGCAGAACCACCCAGGTTTCTACTACTATCCTTCTCTGCACGATAATGGTCGTTTCCGTTCCCGTATCATTGATCCGGAGTCTGATAGTGTTGGTAGCCACCTTTCTCGGTATATCACTGCTAGCTATCTTCTGATCTACGAGCTGGCTCGAGAGCTGAGTCATGCCCGTACTGCTTTAGCCTCTGCTAGATCAGTCTCCGGCATCTGTAGGATTTACTCCCTATATTCCTGCCAGTTCTAGTTCCCCTGTTTCCCCGGTTACTCCTCCGAGTAGCTCGGGCACCGCGACAGTGAGTCCACTTAGGGCTCCTGCTGAGTGGATTTCACTTCTCGCCACTCATGTAGCCCCGATGATTCACCCTCCACCTGCCTCGGAGGGAGAGCCCTCGAGGCAGTGTCGTCGTGTCACCTTTAACCCGGAGGTCTCAGTTAACCCCGTCAGTTCAGGATCCGAGTCTACTTCAGGAGAGGACCCCGCAGCACCAGCAGAGCAATAGAGCCTCCGAGTATTCACAGTCGTTAGGATGGAGTACGGATGTAGTCATATGAGTCATGATGTTTCATTTCATGTATGAGAGTAGTTGAACCTGGCATGTTGTTATCTTTCATGTATGAGTCTATGTATAATTATGTTGGACCTTTATTTTATTCGCCGTATTTTCTTCGCCATTTCGGTTTTATTGGGCTTTTGTTGCTGGCTTTCCCCCATTTATTTGAAATGCTTCTCATCTCGGTTGCGTTGCCTTGGGAAAAATCATATTAGGATGACGCGGGGAGGCAGCAGTAGCAACGTTCGCGAGGGTTCTCCTCTTCGTCGTTCCGCACGACAGGCAGGACACTCACCCGAGCCGCACGTTCCACCACCGCCTCCACCGCCAAATCCGCCCTCCACCAAACAAATTCTGCATATGTTTGAGGAAAGACGGAATAATGATCTGATTGAAATATTAAGAAGTTTACAAGCTGTGGTTGGACAGAATGGGAATCAGCCCGGTCATCACTCCAAGCTATCAGATTTTCAAAGGACCAAGCCTCCCAGTTTCAGTCAGACCATTGATCCCTTGGATGCATATGATTGGCTGAGAACTATGGAGAAGAAGCTTGAGATTGCTCGTACTGAAGAAGGAGATAAGGTTCCGTTTGTAACACATTATCTTGAAGACGTTGCTGCCATATGGTAGGAAAATGAAAGAGCCATGTGGTCTGCTGATGAAGAAATTACCTGGTCAAGATTCAAGGAACGATTCCGAAAATATCATATCCCTGCGGGAATTATGAAGACTAAGCAGTGTGAATTTCTCGCGCTCCTCCAAGGTAGTCAGTCTGTGGGAGAATATTTGCAGAAATTCAATCATCGGTCATGTTACTCCCTATATGACGTGGCCACTGAGGAAAGAAAGATTTACAAATTTCTTGGTGGATTAAACCCGCAACTCCGGTGTACTCTCAGTATGTTTGATTTCCCAGACTTCCAAACCCTGGTGAATAAGGCTTTCATTGCTGAAAGAGAGCACAAGCTTGTATCGGATAATAAGTCTGCCAACAGCGATCACAAGCGCAAGTTTGAGCCAAGGAAGGAAATACAACCAGTGCAGAAGGCTCGTACCTGGCAATAGACTCAGGTAGAATACAAGCCCAATTGGCAACAAAATGTTAACAAGACCACCACCCAAGTCAAGAATGTCGTACCCAACCCAATGCAAGAGGAGCGTCTGCGCAGCAATTCTTGTTACAGTTGTGGGCAAACCGGACATTATGCCAAACAGTGTCCCAAGAACACCGGACAAATGCTATATTCAGGCCACAAGTCCATTGTATGGAGGCATGCCCGAACCAGCACAACATCACGGGATACGTTCATCACATCTCCGTCGATGAAGCCCAAGAGAATCCCGAAGTCGTCATTGGTATGTTCTCTGTTAATAACATACCTGCAGTGATTTTATTTGACTCTGGGCTTCCCACTCTTTTATTTCTCGGAGTTTTGTTGCCCAAAACAAATTTCCTTGTTCGCTTCTGGGCAATAATATGCTGGTACAAACCCCAGGATCTCTAATCAGAAGCAATCTAGTCTGCCGCAATCTGGAAGTCAATGTCAACGGAGTCTGTTTTCCAACTTCTTTGATACTTATTGAGTCTGATAAGTTGGATGTTATCTTGGGTATGAATTGGCTGACTTAGTATCAAGTGTGCATAAATTGTGCGACCCGAGAAGTCACTTTGACCAGCCAAGAAGGGCATACTACAAAATTTTATGCTCGCAGAAGCATACCCTCAAAGGAAATGGTCTTCACAGCAGTGGCTGAATTGGAATTAATTCCGGTGGTGAGCAAATTTCCTGATGTATTTCCAGAAGAACTGCCAGGCATGCCACCTGATCGAGAGCTTGAGTTTGCAATAGATCTTGTGCCCGGGACCACACCAATACACAAGAAGTATTACCAAATGCCTTCATCAGAATTAGTGGAGCTAAAGAAACAGCTTGATGAAATGCTCCAGAAAGGATATATCTGTCCCAGCTCTTCACCATGGGTATCACCTACTATCTTCGTGGACAAAAAGGATGGCAGCCTCCGCATGTATGTGGATTACCGTCAGCTGAATGATGTCACAATCAAAAACAAATATCCACTGCCAAGAATTGATGACCTGTTTGATTAGCTTAGTGGGGCCAAGGTATTCTCCAAGATTGATTTACGAACTGGATACTATCAGCTCAAGATCAAAAAGGAGGATATTCCTAAGACCGCATTCACCACTCGATACGCTCTTTATGAATATACAGTTATGTATTTTGGCCTCACCAACGCCCCTGCCTTCTTCATACATATGATGAACAAAGTATTCATGGACTTCCTCGATAAGTTCATGGTAGTCTTCATCGATGATATACTCATTTACTCAAGAAGTGAAGAAGAACACAAAGAACACCTTCGAGCAGTGTTACAATGACTCTGTGAGCATTAGTTATACGCCAAATTCAGTAAATGTGAGTTCTGGCTCAAGCAAGTTGGATTCCTTGGACATGTGCTATCTGCCGCAGGTATAGCCGTGGACCCAAGCAAAGTAAAGGATGTACTCGATTGGTTGCCACCCACAACTGTATCTCAGATCCGGAGTTTTCTTGGATTAGCCGGATATTACCGTTGTTTCATTGAAGGGTTCTCCAAGATTGCTAAACCCATGACAGAGCTGCTCAAGAAGGATAAGAAGTTTGAATGGACTGAGGACTGTGAGAAAAGTTTCAATGAGTGGAAGAAACGGCTGACAACTGCACCGGTATTAACTCTTCCAGATATCTACCACAGTTTTGATGTGTATTGCGACGCTTCCAGGCAAGGACTTGGATGCGTACTGATGCAAGACGGCAAGGTAGTAGCTTACGCCTCACGACAGCTATGACCCCACGAGGGAAATTACCCTACTCATGATTTGGAATTGGCTGCGGTGGTTCATGCTTTAAAAATTTGGAGACACTATCTCATTGGGAAGAGCTGCCTGCTACGTCTTGAGCTTGTGTTGGTTTTCCTCGAAGAGGAGAGGGTGATGCAGCAAAGTGTAGGTAAGTATTTCCCTCAGTTTTGAGAACCAAGGTATCAATCCAGTAGGAGGCTCCTCAAAAGTCCCACACACCTACATAAACAAACTCAGAACTCGCAACCAACGCAATAAAGGGGTTGTCAATCCCTTAACAGACACTTGCGAAAGTGAGATCTAATAAAGATAGTATGATAAGATAAATATATTTTTGGTATTTTTGATATAGATGCAAAAAAATAAAGATGCAAATAAAGGTAGATGGAAAGCAAATATGATAAGAGATAGACCCGGGGGCCATAGGTTTCACTAGAGGCTTCTCTCGACATAGCATAAGTAATACAGTGGGTGAACAAATTACTGTCAAGCAATTGATAGAAAAGCGCATAGTTATGAGATTATCTAGGCATGATCATGTATATAGGCATCACGTCCATAACAAGTAGACCGACTCCTGCCTGCATCTACTACTATAACTCCACACATCGACCGACTCCACTTTGCCTGCATCTAGAGTATTAAGTTCCTAAGAACAGAGTAACGATTAAGTAAGATGACATGATGTAGAGGGATAAACACATGCAATATGATATAAACCCCATCTTGTTATCCTCGATGGCAACAATACAATACGTGTCTTGCAACCCTTTACATCGGGTAAGAACACGCAGATTGAACCCAAAGCTAAGCACTTCTCCCATGGCAAGAAAGATCAATCTAGTAGGCCAAACCAAACTGATAGTTCGAAGAGACTTGCAAAGATAACTCAATAATACATAAAAGAATTCAGAGAAGATTCAAATATTATTCATAGATAAACTTGATCATAAACGCACAATTCATCGGATCTCGACAAACACACTGCAAAAAGAGATTACATCGAATAGATCTCCACAAGAGAGGGGTGGACATTGTATTGAGATCCAAAAAGAGAGAAGAAGCCACCTAGCTAATAACTATGGACCAGTAGGTCTGTGGTAAACTACTCACAACTCATCAGAGGGGCAAGGATGTTGATGTGGAGGCCCTCCGTGGTTGCTTCCCCCTCCGGCAGAGTGCCGGCAAGGGCTCCAAGATGGGATCTCGCGGATATAGAAGGTTACGGTGGTGGAATTGTGTTTCGTGGTGCTCCTGGATGTTTCCGGGGTATGTAGGTATATATAGGAGGAGGAAGTACATCGGTGGCCGCCCGAGGGGCCCACAAGATAGGGGCGCACCCTACAAGGGGGCGCACCCTCCTATCTCGTGGGGCCCTCGGAGGCTTCTTGACTTGCACTCCAAGCTCTCCGGATCAGATTTGTTCCAAAAATAACGCTCTCGAAGGTTTAATTCCGTTTGGACTCCGTTTGTTATTCCTTTTCTTCGAAATACTGAAATAGGAAAAAAAACAGCAATATGGGCTGGGCCTCCGGTTAGTAGGTTAGTCCCAAAAATGATATAAATGTGTAAAATAAAGCCCATAAACATCCAAAAGGGGTAATATAATAGCATGGAACAATCAAAAATTGTAGATACGTTGGGGACGTATCAAGCATCCCCAAGCTTAATTCCTGCTCGTCCTCGAGTAGGTAAATGATAAAAAAGAAATTTTTGACGTGGAATGCTACCTAGCATAATTCATAATGTAATTTTCTTTATTGTGGCATGAATGTTCAGATCGAAATGAATACAAAATAAAAGTTTATATTGACATAAGAAATAGTAATACTTCAATCATACTAATCAAAGTAATCATGTCTTCTCAAAATAACATGGCTAAAGAAAGTTATCCCTACAAAATCATATAGTCTGGCTATGCTCTATCTTCATCACACAAAGTATTTAATCATGCACAACCCCAATGACAAGCCAAGCAATTGTTTCATTAATAATCTCAAACTTTTTCAACTTTCACGCAATACATGGGCGTGAGCCATGGACATAGCACTATATGTGGAATAGAAGGGTGGTTGTGGATAAGACAAAAAAGGAGAAGATAGTTTCACATCAACTAGGCGTATCAACGGGCTATGGAGATGCCCATTAATAGATATCAATGTGAGTGAGTAGGGATTGCCATGTAACGGATGCACTAGAGCTATAAATATATGAAAGCTCAACAAAAGAAACTAAGTGGGGTGCATCCAACTTGCTTGCTCATGAAGACCTAGGGCACTTTTGAGGAGGCCCATCATTGGAATATACAAGCCAAGTTCTATAATGAAAAATTCCCACTAGTATATGAAAGTGACAATATATGAGACTCTCTATCATGAAGATCATGGTGCTATTTTGAAGCACAAGTGTGGAAAAAGAGATAGTAGCATTGTCCCTTCTCTCTTTTTCTCTCATTTTTTATTTTTTTCTTCTTTTTCTTCTTTTTTTTCTTTTTGGCCTTTCTCTTTTTTCTCTCTTTTTTTCTTTTTTTTTAAAGTCCGAAGTCTCATCCCGACTTGTGGGGGAATCATAGTCTTCATCATCCTTTCCTCACTAGGACAATGCTCTAATAATGAAGATCATCACACTTTTATGGATTTAGAACTCAAAGCTAGAACAAGATATGGCTCTATATGAATGCCTCCGGCGGTGTACCGGGATATGCAATGAATCAAGAGCGACATGTATGAAAATTATGAAGGTGGCCTTGCCACAAATACAATGTCAACTGCATGATCATGCAAAGAGCAATATGACAAAAGTAATGCGTGTCATATGAACGGAACGGTGGAAAGTTGCATGGCAATATATCTCGGAATGGCTATAGAAATGCCATAATAGGTAGGTATGGTGGCTGTTTTGAGGAAGGAATATGGTGGGTGTATGGTACCGGCGAAAGTTGCGCGGTACAAGAAAGGCTAGCAATGGTGGAAGGGTGAAAGAGTGCGTATAATCCATGGACTCAACATTAATCAAAAGAACTCATATACTTGTTGCAAAAATTTAGAAGTCATCAAAAATCAAAGTACTACGCGCATGCTCCTAGGGGGATAGATTGGTAGGAAAAGACCATCACTCGTCCCCGACCGCCACTCATAAGGAAGACAATCAATAAATAAAATTGTGCTCCAACTTCATCACAAAGCGGTTCACCATACGTGCATGCTACGGGAATAACAAGCATTCTTTAAATTCATAATCACCCAACTAGCATGACTTTAATATCACTACCTCCATATCTCAAAACAATTATCAAGCATCAAATTGATCATAGCATCCAATTCACTTTCTATGATAGTTTTTATTATACCCAACTTGGATGCTCATCATTCTAGAACCAACTTTATGATCATAGCAAATACCATGCTGTTCTAAAAGACTCTCAAAATAATATAAGTGAAGCATGAGAGACTAGCAATTTCTTCAAAATTAAGACGCCACCGTGCTCTAAAAGGTATAAGTGAAGCACTAGAGCAAAAACTATCAAGCTCAAAAGATATAAGTGAAGCACATAGAGTATTCTAGCAAATTCTAATCAAATAGACTTCTCCCAAAAGGTGTGAACAGCAAGGATGATTGTGGTAAACTAAAAATCAAAGACTAATATAATACACGACGCTCCAAGAAAAACACATATCATGTAGCAAATAAAAATATAGCTCCAAGTAAAGTTACCAATGAACGAAGACGAAAGAGGGGATGCCTTCCCGGGGCATCCCCAAGCTTAGGCTTTTGGCGATCCTTGAACATCTTGGGGTTCCATAAGCATCCCCAATCTTAGGCTCTTGCCACTCCTTATTCCATAGTCCATAAAAGCTTTACCCAAAACTTGAAAACTTCACAACACAAAACTCAACAGGAAATCTTATAAGCTCCGTTAGTGAAAGAAAACAAAACCACCACATAATGTACTGCAATGAACTTATTATTTATTTATTTTGGTGTTAAACCTACTTTATTCCAACTTCTTTATGGTTCATAGACTGATTTACTATCCATAGATGCATTGAAATAAGCAAACAACACGCGAAAAACAGAATCTGTCAAAAACAGAACAGTATGTAGCAATCTGTAACTAACGCAAACTTCTGGAACTCTAAAAATCCTACCAAAATAGGAAGTCCTGGAAAATTTGTCTATTGAACAGCATCAAAAAGAATCAATGCAAAATAACGTTCCTGTGATTTAACAAAATTATATTCGTGCGTGGAAAGTTTCTGTTTTTCAGCAGAATCAAATCAACTATCATCGTAGGTTATCCTATAGGTTCTACTTGGCACAAACACTAATTAAAAGATAAAAACACATCTAACCAGAAGGTAGATGCAAGATTTATTACTAAACAGGAGAAAAAACAAAAAACATAAAGAAAATTGGGTTGCCTCCCAACTAGCGCTATTATTTAACGCCCCTAGCTAGGCATAAAAACAAAGATAGGTCTAACGAGTGCCATCTTTGGCACTAAATTCATAAGTAGAACGCATGATAGATTCATAAGGTAATTTGAATTTCTTTCTTGGAAAGTTCTCCATGCCTTTCTTTAATGGAAATTGGAATCTAATATTCCCTTCCTTCATATCAATAATCGCACCAATCGTTCTAAGGAAAGGTCTACCAAGAATAATAGGGCAAGAAAGATTGCAATCTATATCAAGAACGATAAAATCTACGGGCACCAAATTTCTATTTGCAACAATAAGAACATCATTGATTCTTCCCATAGGCTTTTTAATGGTCGAATCCACAAGGTGCAAATTTAAAGAGCAATCATCAAGATCATGGAAACCTAGAATATCACATAAAGTTTTCGGAATCGTGGAAACACTAGCACCCAAATCACACAAAGAAAAACACTCATAATCTTTAATTTTGATCTTTACAGTAGGTTCCCACTCATCATTAAGTTTTCTAGGTATAGAAACTTCCAAATTAAGTTTTTCATCATAAGATTGCATCAAGGCATCAACAATATGTTTGGTAAAGCTTTGTTTTGACTATAAGCATGAGGAGAATTAACAGCGGATTGCAACAAGGAAATACACCCTTTTAAAGAACAATTATCATAATCAAATTCCTTGAAATCCGAGATAGTAAGTTCAACATTATTAGAAGTTGAGGATTCTCCAATCTCACTTTTACCAAATTTAACATCAAGATCTAAAGACTCCGAATTTTTGGGACGCCTTCTAGGCAAAGTGGATTCATCATCACTCCCATAATCATCAAAATTCATATTGCAAAACATAGATCTAATCAGAGACGTATCAATAACTTTAATATCCTCATCATTATTTTCATGAAGACTAGAAGAACACGCTTTTATGAAGCTTTCTTATTTAGCACGCAATCTAGCAGTTCTTTCCTTACACTCATCAATGGAAATTCTCATTACTTTGAGAGACTCATTGATATCATGCTTAGGAGAAGAAGATCCAAGTTTAAGAGAATTAACATCAAGTGAAAGTCTATCAATGTTCCTAGCCAAATCATCAACTTTGAGCAATTTTTCTTCAAGCACGGCATTAAAATTCTTTTTAGAAATCATAAATTCTTTCACACTATTCTCAAAATCAGAGGGCATCTTATTAAAATTACCATAAGAATTAGTAGATATTTCCATAATTATTAGAGGGATTACTAGGGAACGGTCTAGCATTAAAATTTCTCTATAAGCGTTATTTCCAAAACTATTCCTACCAACAAAATTCACATCCATAGATTCATTATTATTCTCAATCAAGGAAGACAAAGGCATATCATTGGGATCAAGAGGAGTATTTTTAGTAGCAAACATCTTCATAAGTTCATCCATCTTTCCACTCAAAACATTGATTTCTTCTATAGCATGCACTTTTTTTACTAGAAGATCTTTCGGTGTGCCATTGAGAATAATTAGCCATAATATTATCAAGCAACTTTGTAGCATCTCCTAACGTGATTTCCATAAAGGTGCCTCACGCGGCCGAGTCTAAGAGATTTTTAGAAGCAAAGTTCAAACCGGCATAAAAAATTTGTATGATCATCCATAAATTCAAACCATGAGTAGGGCAATCGCGAAGCATCAATTTCATTCTTTCCCAAGATTGGGCAACATGCTCATGATCAAGTTGTTTAAAATTCATAATATCGTTCCTAAGAGTGATGATCTTAGCGGGAGGAAAATACTTAAAGATAAAAGCATCTTTGCACTTGTTCCAAGAATCAATACTATTTTTAGGCAAAGACGAAAACCAAACTTTAGCACGATCTCTAAGTGAAAGCGGAAATAACTTCAATTTGACAATATTGTTATCCGTATCTTTCTTCTTTTGCATGTCACACAAATCAACAAAATTGTTTAGATGAGTAGCAGCATCTTCACTAGGAAGGCCGGAGAATTGATCTTTCATAACAAGATTCAACAAAGCGGTATTGATTTCACAAGACTCAACATCATTAAGAGGACCAATCGGAGTACTAAGGAAATCATTATTATTGGTATTCGAGAAGTCACATAACTTGGTATTATCTTGTGCCAATGCAACAAGTAATCCAACACACAAGCAAACAGAAAAATGGCAAGCGAAAAGAGAGGAAGAGATTGGGAAAGAGAGCGCGAATAAAACGGCAAGGGTGAAGTGGGGGAAAGGAAAACGAGAGACAAATGGCAAATAATGTAAATGCGAGGGAGATGGGTTTGTGATGGGTGCCTGGTATGTCTTGACTTGAGCGAAGACCTCCCCGGCAATGGCGCCAGAAATCCTTCTTGCTACGTCTTGAGCTTGTGTTGGTTTTCCTCGAAGAGGAGAGGGTGATGCAGCAAAGTGTAGCGTAAGTATTTCTCTCAGTTTTGAGAACCAAGGTATCAATCCAGTAGGAGGCTCCTCAAAAGTCCCACGCACCTACATAAACAAACTCAGAACTCACAACCAACGCAATAAAGGGGTTGTCAATCCCTTCACGGCCACACTTGCGAAAGTGAGATCTAATAAAGATAGTATGATAAGATAAATATATTTTTCGTATTTTTGAAATAGATGCAAAAAAGTAAAGATGCAAATAAAGGTAGATGGAAAGCAAATATGATAAGAGATAGACCCGGGGGCCATAGGTTTCACTAGAGGCTTCTCTCGAGATAGCATAAGTAATACGGTGGGTGAACAAATTACTGTCGAGCAATTGATAGAAAAGCACATAGTTATGAGATTATCTAGGCATGATCATGTATATAGGCACCACGTCCATAATAAGTAGACCGACTCCTGCCTGCATCTACTACTATAGCTCCACACATCGACCGACTCTTGCCTGCATCTAGAGTATTAAGTTCATAAGAATAGAGTAACGCATTAAGCAAGATGACATGATGTAGAGGGATAAACACATGCAATATGATATAAACCCTATCTTGTTATCCTTGATGGCAACAATACAATACGTGTCTTGCAACCCTTTCTGTCACTGGGTAAGAACACCGCAAGATTGAACCCAAAGCTAAGCACTTCTCCCATGGCAAGAAAGATCAATCTAGTAGGCCAAATCAAACTGATAGTTCGAAGAGACTTGCAAAGATAACTCAATCATACATAAAAGAATTCAGAGAAGATTCAAATATTATTCATAGATAAACTTACTCATAAACCCACAATTCATCGGATCTCGACAAACACACCGCAAAAAGAGATTACCTCGAATAGATCTCCACAAGAGAGGGGGAGAACATTGTATTGAGATCCAAAAAGAGAGAAGAAGCCATCTAGCTAATAACTATGGACCCCTAGGTCTATGGTAAACTACTCACAACTCATCGGAGGGGCAAGGATGTTGATGTAGAGGCCCTCCATGGTTGCTTCCCCCTCCGGCAGAGTGTCGGCAAGGGCTCCAAGATGAGATCTCGCGGATACAGAAGGTTACGGTGGTGGAAATTGTGTTTCGTGATGCTTCTGGATGTTTTCGGGGTACGTAGGTATATATAGGAGGAAGAAGTACGTCGGTGGCTGCCCGAGGGGCCCACGAGACAGGGGGCGCGCCCTACAGGGGGGGCGCCCTCCTATCTCGTGGGGCCCTCCGAGGCTTCTTGACTTGCACTCCAAGCTCTCCTGATCAGATTTGTTCCAAAAATAACGCTCCCGAAGGTTTCATTCCGTTTGGACTCCGTTTGATATTCCTTTTCTTCGAAATACTGAAATAGGCAAAAAAAACTGCAATATGGGCTGGGCCTCCGGTTAATAGGTTAGTCCCAAAAATGATATAAATGTGTAAAATAAAGCCCATAAAATCCAAAAGGGGTAATATAATAGCATGGAACAGTCAAAAATTATAGATACGTTGGAGACGTATCAGTGCCAAATTTTTACCGATCATAAAAGTCTCAAGTATATATTTACTCAGCCAGATTTAAATCTTTGTCAACGAAGATGGCTTGAGTTAGTTAAGGATTATGAACTTGGAATAAATTACTGATGACCCACAAGTATAGGGGGTCTATCATAGTCCTTTCGATAAGTAAGAGTGTCGAACCCAACAAGGAGCAGAAGGAAATCACAAGCAGTTTTCAGTAAGGTATTCTCTGCAAGCACTGAAATTGTAGGTAACAGATAGTTTTGTGATAAGATAATTTGTAACGGGTAACAAGAAATGAAAGAAAATAAAGTGCAGCAAGGTGTCCCAATCCTTTTTGTAGCAAAGGACAAGCCTGGACAATTTCTTATAATGAGAAAAGCGCTCCCGAGGACACATGGGAATTATCGTCAAGCTAGTTTTCATCACGCTCATATGATTCGCGTTTGGTACTTTGATAATTTGATATGTGGGTGGACCGGTGCTTGGGTACTGCCCTTACTTGGACAAGCAACCCACTTATGATTAACCCCTATTGCAATCATCCGCAACTACAAAAGAAGTATTAAGGTAAACCTAACCATGGCATGAAACTAGTGGATCCAAATCAGCCCCTTACGAAGCAACGATAAACTAGGGTTTAAGCTTCATCACTCTAGCAACCCATCATCTACTTATTACTTCCCAATGCCTTCCTCTAGGTCCGAATAATGGTGAAGTGTCATGTAGTCGACGTTCACATAACACCACTAGAGGAGAGACAGCATACATCTCATCAAAATATCGAACAAATACCAATGACTACTAATAGCAAGACTTCACCCATGTCCTCAGGAACAAACGTAACTACTCACAAAGCATATTCATGTTCATAATCAGAGGAGTATTAATATGCATTAAGGATCTGAACATATGATCTTCCACCAAGTAAACCAATTAGCATCAACTACAAGGAGTAATCACCACTACTAGCAACCCACAGGTACCAATTTGTGGTTTTGATACAAGATTGGATACAAGAGATGAACTAGGGTTTTTAGAGGAGATGGTGTTGGTGAAGATGTTGAGGGAGTTTGACCCCCTCCCGATGAGAGGATCGTTGGGGATGACGATGGTGATGATTTCCCCCTCCCAGAGGGAAGTTTCCCCGGTAGAACAGCTCCGCCGGAGCCCTAGATTGGTTCCACCAAGATTCCGCCTCGTGGCGGCGGAGTTTCGTCCTGTAAGCTTGCGTATGATTTTTTCCAGGGTAAAAGCCTTCATATAGCAGAATATGGGCACCGGAGGGCCACTAGGGGGCCCAGGAGACAGGGGCGCGCCCAGTAGGGGTGGGCGCGCCCCCCACCCTCCTAGCCAGGGTGTGGGCCCCCTCTGATGTTTCCTTCGCTCAATAATTCTTATTAATTCCAAAAATATCTTCCGTGGAGTTTCAGATTTTTGGAGCTGTGCAGAATAGGTTTCCAATATTTGCTCCTTTTCCATCCAATATTTGCTCCTTTTCCAGCCAGAATTCCAGCTGCCGGCATTCCCCCTCTTCATGGTAAACCTTGTAAACTAAGAGAGAATAGCCATAAGTATTGACACATAATGTGTAATAATAGCCCATAATGCAATAAATATTGATATAAAAGCATGATGCAAAATGGACGTACCAACTCCCCCAAGCTTAGACCTCGCTTGTCCTCAGCGGAAGCCGAAATCGAAAAATATTTCCACATGTTTGGAGATAGAGGTGTCGATAAAAATAAAATACAGACATGAGGACATCATGATCATTCTTATAACAGCAACATATACAGATTTTTGTCATATGGTTTCTTATGCTCAAGTAAAAATCAATTCACAATGTCAAGTATGGTTCGGAAACTTCATTGAGAACTAACAAACTATAATCTCAGTCATTGAAGCAATTGCAATTTATCATAACATCAAAAAGAGTCAAGAATAGAGCTTTTCAGCAAGTCCACATACTCAACTATCATATAGTCTTCTACAATTGCTAACACTCATGCAATACTTGTGGTTATGGAGTTTTAATCGGACACTGAGAAAGATAGGGGCTTATTGTGTTGCCTCTCAACGTATTCACCTATGGGCGATGTCAACAATAATAATTCATGCTAACTTACATCCAATTGGATATATATATCAGGATATTTCAAACACGAGGAGCTTGCCAAAGGATGAAATGAAAAAGGGAAAGGTGAAGATCACCTTGACTCAAGCATAAAGTAAAAACATAAGGTAAAAGATAGGCCCTTTGCAGAGGGAAGCAGAGGTTGTCATGTGCTTTTAGGGTTGGATGCACAAAATCTTAATGCAAAAGAACATCACTTTATATTGCCACTTGTGATATGGACCTTTATTATGCAGTCCGTCGCTTTTATTACTTCCATATCACACGATCGTATGAAGATTATTTTCTCCGCACTAATAAGTCATACATATTTAGAGAGCTATTTTTATGGCTTGCAACATGACAACTTACTTGAAGGATCTTACTCAATCCATAGGTAGGTATGGTGGACTCTCATGGCAAAACTGGTTTGAGGGTATTTGGAAGCACAAGTAGTATCTCTACTTGGTGAAAGGAATTTTTGGCTAGCATGAGGGGGAAAGGCAAGCTCAACATGTTGGGAACATCAATGACAATATACTTTAACTGAGATGTGAGAAAACATGAACAATTACGTTGTCTTCCTTGTCCAACATCAACTCTTTAGCATGTCATACTTAATGAGTGCTCACAATCATAAAAGATGTCCAAGATAGTATATTTATATGTGAAAACCCCTCTTTCCTTATTACTTCCTATTAATTGCAAGGATGTCCAAAACTATGTTTGTCAACTCTCAACAACTTTTATGCCTCATACTTTTTATATGTGAAGCCATTACTATCCATAAGATTAATATGAACTCTTTTATTCTTTTTATTCTTTCTATTTTCTCAAGATCATAGCAAGATAGTAAAGCCCTTGACTCAACACTAATCTTTATTATAGATAGCTCACAGACTCAAATACATAAAGAAATCACAAAGCAAAACTCAAAACTACTTGATACCAAAACTTCAATCTACTAGATCAAGATATTACTAAAAGGATCGAACTAAGTAAAACGGTAAAGATAGGAGTGTGATGGTGATATGATACCGGGGCACCTCCCCCAAGCTTGGCAGTTGCCAAGGGGAGTGCCCATACCCATGTGATTATGTCCTCGGAGGTGGTGAAGTAGGAGTTGTTGATGATGTAGGCTTGTCGTCCATCTTCCAAGGCATAGGCTCACCATCATGGAAGGATGATCGAGTCTCCGGAATCCTCAAATCTACAGCCAAACTCATCCTCTTGAATCTATATTCATACTCACGGTTTTGGTTTTGCAGGTCATAGATCTGGGCTTGGAGGTGCTCGGTTTTCTCTTGATGCTTGAAGATGGTCTCCCCAATGATCTTGGCATCTAGCTTGTGGTTGTTGGTGGACTCCGTGATCATCATCTGGTTGGCGTTGAGTCCACGCTCCACCATCCCTTGGCACTTGAAAACTTGTTGCTCCATGGCTTCAAGCTTTGTCTCCACGCTTTCGGTACGCCTTGATCCCTCCACATCGCGGATGTGCAGCACCCCCTCACGCATATCAATGGTTTGAGGGTGTTGCAGCACCTCCGCGCGATAGGGGTTGATAACCCTCTCAAAATACTTGTCCTTGGGAGCGCTTGGAGATGTCATGGTGCTCTAGATCTGTCAGAAAAATAGCTCGAAACGAAAACAGAGGATATTTGCGTGATACGATGGTCAAAACCTTCGGGGGATTATATAATGAATTTTTGCCGACCAAGATACATAACATACAAGAAAACGGAGTTCGGGAGGTACACGAGGTGCCCACGAGATAGGGGGGCGCGCCCAGTAAGGGTGGGCGCGCCCTCCACCCTCGTGGAGGCGTCGTGTCCTTCCCGGATTACTTCTTGCTTCTCAAAATTCTTAAATATTCCAAAACGGAAGAAAATTGCCATTAGAATTGTTTTGGAGTCGGTTTACTTACCGTACCACATACCTATTCCTTTTAGGAGTCTGAAACGTTCTGGAAAGTGTCCCTTATGTATTCCTCCGGGGTTACGGTTTCAATAATATTAGTTTCAACATTGATAGGATTACCTGAGATATAATGTTTGATTCTTCGACCGTTCACCACCCCCGGACTTGTGCCTTCGAAGTTGTTAATTTTTATGGCACCGGAACAATAGGCCTCCTCGATAACGTAAGGACCTTCCCATTTAGAGAGAAGTTTTCCTGCAAAAAATCTTAAACGAGAGTTGAATAGAAACACATAATCACCTACGTTAAATTCACGCTTTGTATTCTTTTGTCATGCCATCTTTTAACTTTTTCTTTGAACAGCTTGGCATTCTCGTAGGTCTGGGTTCTCCATTCATCAAGTGAGCTAATGTCAAACAACCTCCTCTCACCGGCAAGTTTGAAGTCATAGTTGAGCTCTTTAATAGCCCAATATGCTTTATGTTCAAGTTCAAGAGGTAAGTGACATGCTTTTCCATAAACCATCTTATACGGAGACATACCCATAGGATTTTTATATGTAGTTCTATAGGCTCATAATGCATCATCAAGTTTCTTGGACCAATTCTTTATAGATCTATTCACAGTTTTTTTGCAAAATTAACTTGAGCTCTCTATTGCTCAACTCTACTTGACCACTAGACTGCGGGTGATAAGGAGATGCGATTCTATGATTAACATCATACTTAACAAGCATCTTACGGAAAGCACCATGAATAAAATGTGAACCACCATCAGTCATAAGATATCTAGGGACTCCAAACCTCAGAAAAATAACTTCTTTAAGCATTTTAATAGAAGTTTATGATCAGCACTACTAGTTGGAATAGCTTCTACCCACTTAGTAACGTAATCAACAGCAACTAAAATATGTGAGTAATCATTAGAGGCAGGAAAAGGTCCCATATAATCAAAGCCCCAAACATCAAATGGTTCAATAACAAGAGAATAGTTCATAGGCATTTCTTGACGTCTACTAATATTACCAATTCTTTGACATTCATCACAAGACAAGACAAACTTACGAACATCTTTGAAGAGAGTAGGCCAATAAAAACTGGATTGCAATACCTTATGTGTAGTTCTATCTCCAGCGTGGTGTCCTCCATATGATTCAGAGTGACACTTGCATAGGATCTGTTCCTGTTCATGCTCAGGTACACAATGTCTAATAACACCATCTACTCCTTCTTTATAAAGGTGTGGGTCATCCCAGAAGTAATGTCTTAAATCATAAAAGAACTTTTTCTTTTGCTGGTATGTGAAACTTGGTGGTATAGATTTAGCAACAATGTAATTAGCATAATCAGCATACCATGGAGCAGTACGAGAAGCATTAATGACCGCTAATTGTTCATTAGGAAAGCTATCATCAATAGGTAGTGGGTCATCAAGAACATTCTCTAACCTAGACAGGTTGTCTGCAACGAGGTTCTCAGCTCCCTTTCTATCAATAATATGCAAATCAAATTCTTGGAGCAAGAGAACCCATCTAATAAGTCTAGGCTTAGCATCTTTCTTTTCCATAAGATATTTAATAGCAGCATGATCGGTGTGAATAGTAACTTTGGAATCAACAATATAAGGTCTAAACTTATCACATGCAAATACGACTGCTAAAAACTCTTTTTCAGTAGTAGCATAATTTCTCTGGGTAGTATCAAGAGTTTTGCTAGCATACTGGATAACATTCAATTTCTTATCAACTCTTTTCCCTAGAACAGCACCTACAGCATAATCACTAGCATCATACATAATTTCAAAAGGTAAATTCCAATCAGGTGGCTAAAGAATAGGTGCAGTGATCAAAGCTTTCTTAAGTATTTCAAATGCTTCTACACAATCATCATCAAAGACAAAAGGAATATCTTTTTGTAATAAATTAGTCAGAGGCCTAGAGATTTTAGAAAAGTCCTTAATGAACCTCCTATAAAAATCGGCATGACCAAGGAAACTTCATATACCTTTTATGTCCTTGGGACATGGCATCTTTTCAATAGCATCAACTTTAGCTTTATCAACTTCAATACCTCTCTCAGAAATCTTATGCCCCAAGACAATGCCTTCATTAACCATAAAGTGGCACTTTTCCCAATTCAAGACGAGACTAGTGTCTTCACATCTCTGCAAAACTCGATCTAGGTTGCTCAAGCAATCATCAAAAGAAGATCCATAAACGGAGAAATCATCCATGAATACCTCACAAATCTTTTCACAAAAGTCAGAGAATATAGCCATCATGCATCTTTGAAAGGTAGCGGGTGCATTACATAAACCAAAAGGCATACGTCTATAAGCAAAAGTACCAAAAGGGCAAGTAAAGGTAGTTTTTGATTGATCCTCCGCTGACACAAGTATTTGAGAGAAACCAGAATAACCATCTAGAAAGCAGAAATGTGTGTGTTTGTCTTTCTAGCATTTGATCAATAAAAGGTAAAGGGTAATGATCTTTCTTAGTAGCTTTATTTAATTTACGGAAATCAATTACCATCCTTTAACCTGTAATAATTCTTTGTGGGATCAATTCATCTTTATCATTAGGAACGACAGTAATACCTCCCTTCTTAGATACACAATGGACAGGACTTACCCATTCACTATCAGCAACGAGATAAATTATACCTGCCTCAAGGAGATTTAGTATATCCTTTCTTACCACTTCTTTCATCTTAGGATTTAATCGTTGTTGAGGATCTCTAACTGGTTTGACATCTTTCTCCACTCTAATTTTGTGTTGGCATAGAGTGGGACTAATGCCCTTAAGATCATCCAGCGTATATCCAATAGCAACACGGTGCTTTTTCAGAGTTTTCAATAATCCTTCTTCTTCTTGCTCTGAAAGGTTAGCACTAATAATAACAGGATATATTTTCTTTTCATCAAGATAAGCATACTTAAGATTATCAGGTAATGGTTTGAGCTCAAACACGGGATCACCCTTGGGTGGAGGGGGATCCCCTAGGATTTCAACAGGTAAGTTGTGTTTCAGAATAGGACCCTGTTGAAGGAATACTTTATCTATTTCCCTTCTTTCATCCATAAACATATCATTTTCATGGTCTAGCAAATATTGTTCTAACGGATCAGTAGGAGGCATGGCAATAGAAGTAAGACCATTAATGTCATCCTTACTAGGTGATTCTTTATCACGGGGTTGTCTACGAAACTTAGCAAAATTAAACTCATGAGACATATCCCCTAAGCCAATTGTAACAATATCATTTTCACAATCAATCCTAGCATTAACAGTATTCAAGAAGGGTCTACCAAATATAATGGGACAAAAGTCATCTTGTGGGGAACCAAGAACAAGAAAATCAGCAGGATATTTAACTTTCCCACACAAGACTTCAACATCTCGAACAATCCCAACTCGCTTAATGGTGTCCCTATTGGCAAGCTTAATAGTAACATCAATATCTTCTATTTCAGCAGGTGCAATATCATGCATAATTTTTGTGTATAAGTCAAAGGGTATTGCACTAGCACTAGCACCCATATCACATAAGCCATGATAACAATGATCTCCTATTTTAATGTAAATAACAGCATGCCTACAACAGTCTATGTATCTTAGCATCCGGTCTAGCAATATTTGCAGACTGTTCACGTAAGTAAATAACATGCCCATCTAAATTATCATCCAAGAGATCTTTAACCATAGCAATACTAGGTTCAACTTTGATTTGCTCAGGAGGTGTATAAGTTCTAGTATTACTCTTACGAACAACAGTTAAACTTTTAGCATGATCCTTCATCCTAACAGGAAAAGGTGGTTTCTCAACATAAGTAGTGGGAACAATAGGATCATTATACGTGATAGTCTTTTCTTCAACTGTAATAGGTGCAACTACTTTTACTTCAATGGGAGGATTATATTTAAACCACTTCTCCTTTGGGAGATCAACGTGAGTAGCAAAAGATTCACAAAAAGCAGCTACTATCTCAGAGTCAAGTCCATACTTAGCACTAAATCCACGAAAAGCATCGGTATCCATAAAGGATTTAACACAATCAAACTTAGCTGTTATACCTGACTCCTTACCATCGTCGGAACCCCAATCTTCAGAGTTGCATTTAATTCTTTCCAATAAATCCCACTTGAATTTAGTAGTCTTTAGCATAGAACCAGCACAGGAAGTATCGAGCATGGTGCGATCATTGAGAGAAAGCCGAGCATAAAAGTTTTGAATAATCATTTCTATTGAGAGCTCATGATTGGGGCATGAATATAACATTGACTTAAGCCTCCCCCAAGCTTGAGCAATGCTTTCTCCTTCGCGAGGCCAAAAATTATATATGTAATTACGATCACGATGAACAAGATGCATAGGATAGAACTTCTAGTGAAATTCCAACTTCAATCATTTATAATTCCAAGATCCCGTATCATCACATAGCCTATACCATGTCAATGCATCTCCCTTCAAAGATAAAGGGAAGACCTTCCTTTTGACAACATCATCGGGAATACCTGCAAGCTTAAATATTCCACAAATTTCATCCACAAAGATAAGGTCTAAATCGGGATGGAATGTTCCATCTCCTGCAAAGGGATTAGCTAGCAGTTTCTCTATCATACCCAAAAGAATCTCAAAGTAAATATTTTCAGTAGGTTCAGTAGGTTGAGGAGCAACTCTTTGCTCTACTGGTCGGGGTGAAGATTGTTGGGGCATTGCAGAAATTAAAAAAAATTCTACGCATCACCAAGATCAATCTATGTAGTAACTAGCAACGAGAGAGAGGGTAGTGCATCTTCATACCCTTGAAGATCGCGGGTCGAAAGCGTTACAAGAACGCGGATGAAGGAGTCGTACTCGTAGCGATTCAGATCGCGGTGGATTCCGATCTAAGCGCCGAACAATGGCACCTCCGCGTTCAACACACGTGCAGCCCGGTGACATCTCACGCGCCTTGATCCAGCAAGGATGAGGGAGAGGTTGAGGAAGAAGGCTCTAGCAGCAGCACGACAGCATGGCGGTGATGGAGTGGCAGTTCTCTGGCAGGGCTTCGCCAAGCTCTTGCGGAGGAGAAGAGGTGTTGGGGAGGGGAGGGGCTGCGCCTTGGATGTGGTGCTGCACCCCTCCCTCCACCCCTCTATTTATAGGGAGAAGGGGGAAGGGGGCCGGCCCCTCTAGATGAGATCTAGAGGGGGTGCGGCGGCCAAGGGTGGACCCACCCGATGGACCCCCGGAACCCCTCCGGTGGTCCCGGTACAATACCGGTATACCCCTGAATATTTCTGGTGACCGTATGATGACTTCCCATATATAAATCTTCACCTCCGGACCATTCCGGAACTCCTCATGATGTCCGGGATCTCATCCGGGACTCCGAACAACATTCTGTAATCACATACAAATCTTCCTTATAACCCTAGCGTCATCGAACCTTAAGTGTGTAGACCCTACGGGTTCGGGAATCATGCAGACATGACCGAGATAGCTCTCCGGTCAATAACCGACAGCGGGATCTGGATACCCATGTTGGCTCCCACACGTTCCACGATGATCTCATCGGATGAACCATGATGTCGAGGATTCAAGAAATCCCGTATACAATTCCCTTTGTCAATAGGTACATTACTTGCCCGAGATTCGATCGTCGGTATCCCAATACCTCGCTCAATCGTCGCACGCAAGTCACTTTACTCGCTCAAGAATGCATGATCCCGTGACCAACTACTTAGTCACATTGAGCTCATTATGATGATGCATTACCGAGTGGGCCCAGAGATACCTCTCCGTCATACGGAGTGATTTAATCCCGCCTCGATTCGTGCCAACCCAATGAACACTTTTAGAGATACCGTAGTGTACCTTTATAGCCACCCGCCATTCGTTAGACGTTTGGTACACCCAAAGCATTCCTACGGTATCCGGAGTTGCACGATCTCATGGTCTAAGGAAATGATACTTGACATTAGAAAAGCTCTAGCAAACGAACTACACGATCTTGTGCTATGCTTAGCATTGGGTCTTGTCCATCACATCATTCTCCCAATGATGTGATCCCGTTATCAATGACATCCAATGTCCATAGTCATGAAACCATGACCATCTGTTGATCAACGAGCTAGTCAAACTAGAGGCTCACTAGGGACTTGTTGTGGTCTATGTATTCACACATGTATTACGGTTTCTGATCAATACAATTATAGCATGAACAATAGACAATTATCATGAACAAGGAAATATAATAATAACCATTTTATTATTGCCTCTGGGGCATATTTCCAACAGTCTCCCACTTGCACTAGAGTCAATAATCTAGTTACATTGTGATGAATCGAACACCCATAGAGTTCTGGTGTTGATCATGTTTTGCTCGCGGAATAGGTTTAGTTAACGGATCTGCGACATTCAGATCCGTATGCACTTTACAAATATCTATGTCTCCATCTTGAACATTTTCACGAATGGAGTTGAAGCGACGCTTGATGTGTCTGGTCTTCTTGTGAAACCTGGGCTCCTTGGCAAGGGCAATAGCTCCAGTGTTGTCACAGAAGAGAATCATCGGGCCCAACGCATTGGGAATAACTCCTAGGTCGGTAATGAACTCCTTCATCCAGATTGCTTCATGCGCTGCCTTCGAGGCTGCCATGTACTCCGCTTCACATGTAGATCCCGCCACGACGGTTTGCTTGCAACTGCACCAGCTTACTGCCCCACCATTCAAAATATACACGTATCCGGTTTGTGAATTGGAGTCATCCAGATCTCTGTCGAAGCTAGCATCGACGTAACCCTTTACGACGAGCTCTTCGTCACCTCCATAAACGAGAAACATATCCTTAGTCCTTTTCAGGTACTTCAGGATATTCTTGACCGTTGTCCAGTGTTCCATGCCAGGATTACTTTGGTACCTTCCTACCAAACTTATGGCAAGGTTTACATCTGGTCTGGTACACAGCATGGCATACATAATAGACCCTATGGCTGAGGCATAGGGGATGACACTCATCTTTTGTCTATCTTCTGCCGTGGTCGGGCTTTGAGCCGAGCTCAATTTCACACCTTGCAACACAGGCAAGAACCCCTTCTTGGACTGATCCATATTGAACTTCTTCAATATCTTATCAAGGTATGTGCTTTGTGAAAGACCTATGAGGCATCTCGATCTATCTCTATAGATCTTGATGCCTAATATGTAAGCAGCTTCTCCATGGTCCTTCATTGAAAAACACTTATTCAAGTAGGCCTTTATGCTTTCCAAAAGTTCTATATCATTTCCCATCAATAGTATGTCATCCACATATAATATGAGAAATGCTATAGAGCTCCCACTCACTTTCTTGTAAATGCAGGCTTCTCCATAAGTCTGCATAAACCCAAACGCTTTGACCATTTCATCAAAGCGAATGTTCCAACTCCGAGATGCTTGCACCAGCCCATAGATGGAGCGCTGGAGCTTGCACACCTTGTTAGCATTCTTAGGATCGACAAAACCTTCCGGCTGCATCATATACAATTCTTCCTTAAGGTAGCTATTAAGGAATGCCGTTTTGACGTCCATTTGCCATATTTCATAATCATAGAATGCGGCAATTGCTAACATGATTCGGACGGACTTCAGCTTCACTACGGGTGAGAAGGTCTCATCATAGTCAACCCCTTGAACTTGTTGATAACCCTTAGCGACAAGTCGAGCTTTATAGATGGTAACATTACCATCCGCGTCCGTCTTCTTCTTAAAGATCCATTTATTTGCTATCGCTCGCCGATCATCGGGCAAGTCTGTCAAAGTCCATACTTTGTTTTCATACATGGATCCTATCTCGGATTGCATGGCTTCAAGCCATTTGTTGGAATCTGGGCCCGCCATTGCTTTTTCATAGTTTGAAGGTTCACTGTTGTCTAACAACATGATTTCCAGGACAGGGTTGCCATACCATTCTGGTGTGGAATGTGTCCTTGTGAACCTACGAAGTTTAGTAGCAACTTGATCCGAAGTACCTTGATCATCATCATTAACTTCCTCTCTAGTCGGTGCAGGCACCACAGAAACATCTTCTTGAGCTGTGCTACTTTCTGCTTCAAGAGGCAGTACTTCATCAAGTTCTACTTTCCTCCCACTTACTTCTTTCGAGAGAAACTCTTTCTCCAGAAAGGACCCATTCTTGGCAATGAAGATCTTGCCTTCGGATCTGAGGTAGAAGGTATACCCAATGGTTTCCTTAGGGTATCCTATGAAGACGCATTTTTCCGACTTGGGTTCGAGCTTTTCAGGTTGAAGTTTCTTGACATAAGCATCACATCCCCAAACTTTTAGAAATGACAGCTTAGGTTTCTTCCAAACCATAATTCATACGGTGTCGTCTCAATGGATTTTGATCATGCCCTATTTAAAGTGAATGTAGCTGTCTCTAGAGCGTATCCCTAAAATGATAGCGGTAAATCGGTAAGAGATATCATAGATCGCACCATATCCAATAGAGTGTGATTACGACGTTCAGACACACCATTACGCTGAGGTGTTCCAGGCGGCGTGAATTGTGAAACGATTCCACATTCCCTTAAGAGTGTGCAAAATTCGGGACTCAAATATTCCCCTCCACGATCTGATCGTAAGAACTTTATTTTTCTGTCACGTTGATTCTCTACCTCATTCGGAAATTCCACATTGCCCCCCCCCCCAAGCCAAGGGGGCGCCCCCTTTAGGGTTACCCCCCAACCCTAGGCGCATGGGCCCTGGGGGGTGGAGCCCAGCTCACTAGGGGCTGGTTCCCTTCCACCTACAGCCCATAAGGCCCTCTGGGGCAGGTGAACCCACCCGGTGGACCCCCGGAACCCCCCCGGTGGTCCCGGTACAATACCGGTATACCCCCGAATATTTCCGATGACCGTATGATGACTTCCCATATAAAAATCTTCACCTCTGGACCATTCCGGAACTCCTCATGATGTCCGGGATCTCATCTGGGACTCCGAACAACATTTGGTAATCACATACAAATCTTCCTTATAACCCTAGCGTCATTGAACCTTAAGTGTGTAGACCCTACGGGTTCGGGATGCAGACATGACCGAGACAGCTCTCCGGCCAATAACCGATAGCGGGATCTGGATACCCATGTTGGCTCCCACACGTTCCACGATGATCTCATCAGATGAACCACGATGTCGAGGATTCAAGCAATCCCGTATACAATTCCCTTTGTCAATCGGTACGTTACTTGCCCGAGATTCGATCGTCTGTATCCCAATACCTTGTTCAATCTCGTTACCGACAAGTCACTTTACTCGTTCCGTAATGCATGATCCCGAGACCAACTACTTAGTCACACTGAGCTCATTATGATGATGCATTAATGAGTGGGCCCAGAGATACCTCTCCGTCATACGGAGTGACGAATCCCAGTCTCGGTTCGTGCGAACCCAATAGACACTTTCGAAGATACCTATAGTGTACCTTCATAGCCACCCAGTTATGTTGTGACATTTGGTACACCCAAAGCATTCCTACGGTATCCGGGAGTTGCACGATCTCATGGTCTAAGGAAATGATACTTGACATTAGAAAAGCTCTAGCAAACGAACTACACAATCTTGTGCTATGCTTAGGATTGGGTCTTGTCCATCACATCATTCTCCCAATTATGTGATCCCGTTATCAATGACATCCAATGTCCATAGTCAGGAAACCATGACCAGTTGTTGATCAACGAGCTAGTCAACTAGAGGCTCACTAGGGACTTGTTGTGGTCTATGTATTCACACATGTATTACGGTTTCCGATCAATACAATTATAGCATAAACAATAGACAATTATCATGAACAAGGAAATATAATAATAACCATTTTATTATTGCCTCTAGGGCATATTTCCAACAAAGATACCCCGAACAAGCCCCTCAAAGGATTAGTTTCCATAGTAACAAGTGACAGAAAATTTTAGCACACTATATAAATGTTTCCTTACCAAGTTCCACTCACCAAAGGCGCTTCACTCCCCGGCAACAGCGCCAGAAAAGAGTCCTGATGACCCACAAGTATAGGGGGTCTATCTTAGTCCTTTCGATAAGTAAGAGTGTCGAACCGAACGAGGAGCAGAAGGAAATGACAAGCGGTTTTCAGTAAGGTATTCTCTTCAAGCACTGAAATTGTAGGTAACCGATAGTTTTGTGATAAGATAATTTGCAATGGGTAACAAGCAATGAAAGTAAATAAAGTGCAGCAAGGTGGCCCAATCCTTTTTGTAGCAAAGGACAAGCCTGGACAATTTGTTATGATGAGAAAAGCGCTCCAGAGGACACATGGGAATTATCATCAAGCTAGTTTTCATCACGCTCATATGATTCGTGTTCGGTACTTTGATAATTTGATATGTGGGTGGACCGGTGCTTGGGTACTGCCCTTACTTGGACAAGCATCCCACTTATGATTAACCCCTATTGCAAGTATCCACAACTACAAAAGAAGTATTAAGGTAAACCTAACTATAGCATGAAACTAGTGGATCCAAATCAGCCCCTTACGAAGCAACGCATAAACTAGGGTTTAAGCTTTTGTCACTCTAGCAACCCATCATCTACTTATTACTTCCCAATGCCTTCCTCTAGGCCCGAATAATGGTGAAGTGTCATGTAGTCGACGTTCACATAACACCACTAGAGGAGAGACAACATACATCTCATCAAAATATCGAACGAATACCAATGACTACTAATAGCAAGACTTCACCCATGTCCTCAGGAAGAAACGTAACTAATCACAAAGCATATTCATGTTTATAATCAGAGGAGTATTAATATGCATTAAGGATCTGAACATATGATATTCCACCAAGTAAACCAATTAGCATCAACTATAAAGAGTAATCAACACTACTAGCAACCCACAGGTACCAATTTGTGGTTTTGATACAAGATTGGATACAAGAGATGAACTAGTGTTTTGAGAGGAGATGGTGCTGGTGAAGATGTTGATGGAGATTGACCCCCTCCCGATGAGAGGATTGTTGGTGATGACGATGGTGATGATTTCCCCCTCTCAGAGGAAAGTTTCCCCGGCAGAACAGCTCCGTCGGAGCCTTAGATTGGTTCTGCCAAGGTTCTGCCTCATGGCGGCGGAGTTTTTGTCCCGTAAGCTTGCTTATGATTTTTTTTCAAGGGTAAAAGCCTTCATATTGCAGAAGATGGGCACCGGAGGGCCACCAGGGGGCCCATGAGATAGGGGGGGGCCTAGTAGGGGTGGGCGTGCCCCCCACCCTCCTGGCCAGGGTCTGGGCCCCCTCTGGTGTTTTCTTCGCTTAATAATTCTTATTAATTCCAAAAATAACTTCCGTGGAGTTTCAAGATTTTTGGAGCTGTGCAGAATAGGTTTCCAATATTTGCTCCTTTTCCAGCCAGAATTCCAGCTGTCGGTATTCCCCCTCTTCATGGTAAACCTTGTAAAATAAGAGAGAATAGCCATAAGTATTAAGACATAATGTGTAATAACAGCCCGTAATGCAATAAATAGTGATATAAAAGCATAATGCAAAATGGACGTATCAATTACCACCCGGGTAAGGCCAACGTGGTTGCCGATGCGCTCAGTCGAAAGCCTGTCAGCTTAAATGTCATATTGGAATCCTTGACTCCTGAACTCCAAGAAGAGATTGCTCAGCTCAACCTGGTCATAGTTGAGGCTGGCCTTGCTAATATTTTGGAAGTTACCCCCACCCTTGAGGAAGAGATCCGCAAGGCCCAGCCAGATGACACCGATCTGCAGAAACGTGCCAAGCATATGGTGGCAAGTCAGACTTACGATTTCTCGAAGGATCAGTTCGGTACCCTCCGATTCCGAGGAAGGATTTGTGTGCCCAATCAAGCGGATTTAAAGCAGAAGATCCTGTCAAAAGCTCACGAATCCTCGTATTCAATTCACCCTGGAGGTACGAAAATGTATGAAGACCTTTGACAAATATTCTGGTGGGATGGAATGAAGAAAGACATTGTATATTTCGTGGCCTGTTGTGACATATGCAACAAAGTGAAGGCAGAACACCAGAAGCCAGCCGGACTTCTCCAACCGCTGCCAGTGTCACAATGGAAATGGGATGATATTTGCATGGATTTCATCACAGGACTACCTAAGACCCGACGGGGCAATGATGCAATCTGGGTCATAGTGGATACATGAACCAAGGTAGCCCACTTCATCCCGATCAGAACCTCATATCGAGCAAATGAGCTTGCACAACTGTACGTATCCAGAATAGTCAGTCTGCATGGGGTACCTCGCACCATCACTTCTGACCGAGGTTCACTTTTTACCTCTGCTTTTTGGTCTCGTCTCCACAAAGCCTTGGGAACAACATTGAAATACAGTACCGCTTATCATCCTCAAACTGATGGGCAGACAGAGCGGGTAAATCAAATACTCGAAGATATGCTGCAAGCCTGTGCTTTGGCCCAAGGCCCAAAATGGGAAGACTGTTTGCCGTATGCCGAGTTCTCTTATAACAATAGCTTCCAGACCAGTTTAAAGATGTCGCCATATGAAGCTTTGTATGGCCGTAAGTGCCGCACTCTGTTAAATTGGTCTCAAACCGGAGATAGACATATTTTCGGAACGGATCTCATGCTGGAAGCCGAGAAGCAAGTCAAGGAAATCAGAGACAGATTGCAGTTGGCAGAATCTCGCCAGAAAAGTTATTATGATGCAAAGCACCGACAGATCAGTTTTGAACCCGGAGAACATGTATACCTTTGAGTCATGCCTATGAAAGGTATCAAGAGATTTCAGACTCGTGGAAAATTGGCACCCAGATTTATTGGTCCATTTCCTGTTATGACACGAGTGGGTACGGTTGCATATCTGTTGGAGTTACCCCCGGAATTGTCGGACATGCACAACGTGTTCCATGTTTCACAATTATGGTGATGCATATCACCGCCTGAGAAAAAGACTGATTTGACAGAAATAGAGCTGGCAAAGGATTTAACCTATGAAGAGAGGCCGGTGAAAATTTTGGATCAGATGGAAAGAGTCACTCGCAGTAAAGCAAGGAAAATTTACAAAGTCCAATGGAAGCATCACACAGAGTCAGAATCAACATGGGAATCAGAGGAATTTCTAAGGGCACATTATCCATAATGGTTTTTCCAAGCAACCGAATCTCGAGGACGAGATTCATTCTAAGTGGGGGAGGTTTCTGACAGCCTGGTTTTTGCCCTCTCTTCTTTGCCTGGTTTTCAGTTGGTTTGAATTTGAGTTTGGAGTTTTTTAATCTTTCATTTGGACTTAACCACTTGGGTACCCCTTGACTTTCACCCCAAGTGCTTCAACTCCTTCCCAAACCATCACTTCCTCTCTGGTTCACCTCATAATATCATTTGGAGTTTCCCCTCCTAAACCCTAGCTAGCCCTTTGTGCTCCAAAGCAACCCTAATTTTTCTTGCCCATAAAATCCTGAGAAAAATCCCAATTATTCTTTAACCCCAAGGGCACCTTTCTGACCAAAAATATTTCATCACTTTTTGGAATATTTTAGCTACAGAAAATATTTTCATTTCTGGACAGAAATGGTAGTTTCTAAATGACTACCATTTTACCAGCTCCATTGTAGCTGGTTTTTCTTGTGCATCTTCACCTTAGTAAGTGTTGGCTAGCCTCCAAAACCCAGACCTCAACTCCCAGTGGTTTCACCACAGTAAACCTCCAAAGTTACTATCCAGAAACTTACTTGGAGTGTAAACTCATTTCTACTGCACCTGGAACCCAACCCAATCGTGGTAACACTCAAAACTACCACGGACTACACGCCAGACATGAAGTTTGCGCTTAGGTTGGCCTGATGTCATAGTTCACGCGGTGACCGCGTTCCTCCAGGCGTGCTGGCATGCAAAACACGCGCTCTGAGTGCCGCCAGCGCTCTGTTGCGCGTGTGCTCGCTGCCCAGCCTGCCCGAGTGTGCCAAACCGCGCCACCATCTCCGTCTCCACCCACTTAACTCCGCCCTGGCACTTGCCGACGCCGGAGCTCGCCGCAGCGGGCACAGGCACGGTCTGGCCAACGCCACAGTGCACGGCGCACTGTGCTCGTCGTCTTCCCCTCACCCCTGTGCTCATCCGCGCTTGCCAACAGTTCCCGCGTGAGCTCCGTCCTCTTCCCCCTCTCTCTCTCTCTGACGTCGTTCGTCGCCCGGCGCCATGGACAGGTGTCCTCTGACAGAGCCCGAACCCCCCTCGCCGCTTGCCTATAAATACGGCCACCCCCAGCCTCCTCGAGCACCCGCATCCACTCCCACACACCCCACAAGCTAGTAGGAAGCCGTAGCCCGGCCAGGCAGGCCGCGGGCTGCCGTCCCCGAGCTCGAGCTCGCCGGCGATCCCCTCGGGTCGTCCCCGCAGATCCAGCCCCTCCCAGGCCAGGGCAACCCTTCCAGGGCCTCCGCCACTCTCCGGTGGTGCCGTCCCGCCCGGTTGGAGCCCCTGGAGTTACCCCTAGTCGCTGTCGTCTTCATCTCCGGCGACCACTGCCCTCTGCCTCCGCTGGAGAGGCTGTTTCCGAAGCCGTCCGGCCACCCCTAGCCACTCTATTGGTACGGGCAGGTGCGCCTCCGTCTCCTCTACCGATCCCCCCTCTCGTTTTGGCCCAAGATCCCTCGCCCCCGGCGTGCGCTCCGGCAAAGCTCCGCCGCTCCATGTTTCCCTCCCCCCTCCTCCTCACCTGACTAGCGGGGCCCGCTAGCCAGCAACTCTATACGCACGCGAAGCGGTACGAGTGGTGGCTCCCTGGACTTTTTACGCCTTCGACGTCACCCCCCAGTCTGTTTATTTTTTATTCAAATTTCATTTAAATCCAGAGAGCTTCAAATGGCAATAACTTTTTATCTATAAGTCCAAATGCAATGATTCTTTTTGCATCGTGTTCTTTGTCCAAAAATCTAGCAGCTCCCCAAAGATGGGATTTGTCCATGCTGTCTAGATTTTCTGGTGAATTTCAGAATGTTTCTTGATGTTTTCTTTTTGTGTTTTTATTTCTTTTCAGAAGAGCAGGCTTGTCTTGAGGATCACCAGGAGGCTTGTGAACCTTATCTGCACTAAGGCAAGCCACGACAACATTTTCATAGTGCCACTTCAATATTTGTGATTTTCCTACTTGAACTAATGATTATTCATGCATTTAAATTATTAATATGTTAATTATATTCTATTAGATGCTTGTTATAGTAAATATGCTTGATTTACAGAAAGTTTGTAGTGAACCTAGTTGATAAGCTAACAAGGATTTAGGTATGAGTAATGAGAAGGTAATATGGTTATGGAGATAAATAATTAGTGAGATTATTTTTGCATGATGAAAAATGATAAATTTGCTAGAAAAGATTCTGGTTTAATTGAGGTTTGATCTTAATCATAGGAGTATCATGAGTTGTTGATTGCTCAGTGAGAGCGTAATTGACTCAGTTATTTTCGTTGATATGTGATGCATATGTTGGTGATGCATGTCATGGCATTATGATGCCGGTTACTTTCACTTTAAGTTGAACCTGATAATAACTCAACTTGAATATGTTGTTGACCGGGTCATGGTGCCGCTGAATCGAGTCTTTCCCAGTGCAACCACATTTGCCGGTATGGGACGGCCTTAATTCGTTTCATTGTCGTGCCTCTGGTCGGTGCCTCCATCTAGGGAAGGTTATGGGCGTGTTGTACCACAGCTCGAAGGTGCATAACCTTGTGAGCCCATTGTTAAGTTTTTGGTACCGGGTCCCAGAGTGGATCGTGGCCACGACGGTGGTCGTTGTGTCTTGTGGTAGACACGGGGCCACCCAGGACTAGCCCGATGGGGATTGAGTCGGAGTGGCCGGGAGAGTGTCATGGCAATGGAGTCGTTTCATCGGAATGCCGTTGGTCCACCCGAATGGGAGTGCGAGGCCATGGGTTCCGTGGTGTGGGTCCAGTGCGCTACCTCTGGAGAGTGTATCAATCTATCGATAGCCGAGTCCACGGTTAAGGACACGCTCGAAAGTAGGTCACACCATGGGTCAACATTTAATGAATTTTGCACACTAAGTATGAAGTTTGCATTGTGGTGGTGGCGGAAAGGCCATCGTGTTGAGTTGGACCATATGTGGTCGTGGTTGTGATCGCCGTAAGGATCACGGGCCATTTATTGGTCGTGGCTGTGATCGTCGTAAGGATCACGGGCCAATTATTGGTCATGGTTGTGATCGCCGTAAGGATCACGGGCCAATTATTGGTCGTGGTTGTGATCGCCGTAAGGATCACGGGCCATTTATTGGTCGTGGTTGTGATCGCCGTAAGGATCACGGGCCATTTAATGGTCGTGGTTGTGATCGCCGTAAGGATCATGAGTTTGTCTCTGGATTTCGCACATTTGTGATCCGGAAACGATCACGTTCGGTAAGCCAGTCCGAGGGACGATTATCACAAGAGCATGGACACAACATGATGGATATATTGTTGCATTGTTATTAATGGGTTTATTATCATGATATTGTTTGTCATTATGTTTATGCTTGTTGTGAGCTTGCAAGTACATTCAATGTACTGACCTAGCATGTCATGCCAGATTTCAGGAAAGTCCCGTTGGAGAGGAGAGTTGTCCGAGTCTAGATCGTGTCCACATCGGTGTCCTTGTGCTATGGAGTCCCGCTACGACGTCGTTCCGCTGCCGCGTAGTTGTCTTGACTGAGGCCCCATTTATGTTCACTAAATAATGTACATATTGTTCAGCCACACCGTGTGTGCCGCTTGGCCTCGCTAACTGCTGTAATATAAACTCTGATCCGCTAGCATCAATAAAGCGGTTGTTTTTCTGTACCAAGTTGTTGTGTGTTGCCAGAAGACAAGGTCTCTGGGCTGGCAATGCATGGTAAACCGGTTGCTCTGAGCCGGGGTGCCACAACACTAGTGTGATCAATCAGTTCTGCTACTGTGACCGGCAGTGTATTTGCAATACAACCATATGGCCTCATCATTTCCGGGCGGGGGAGCCAATTGTCCATCCAAATGCCGGTGCTCTCTCCATTGCCAATGCGCTTGATTAAACCCAACTTCAACGTGTCACGTCCCTCCACTAGGGCTCTCCAAATCTGGCTTGGGTGGCTCCTGAGTGAAGCATCCAAGATAGTGGTATTAGGGAAGTAGATGCTCTTCATTATGCGCGCTCTGAGAGAGTTAGGATCCTGCAACATGCGCCATTCCTGTCTAGCTAGCATAGCTAGATTGAATAGCTCGAAGTCTTTGAAGCCCAATCCTCCCATGCTCTTGGGTTGAGTAATTGCCTTCCATGAGACCCAATGTGGTTTGCGTTGACCATTCTTACTCCCCTACCTGAACTTTCTAACCAACATGTTCAGATGCTCACATAGTCCTATTGGCAGTTTAAAGCAAGACATGGAAAAGACCGGAGTTGCGGCTTTGACCAGCACCTCCTTGCCTGTAGAAGACATGTCCTTTCAACCCATCCTTGAATCTTGTTCCACAATTTGTCCTTCAAATATTTGAACGCACCATTTTTTGAGGCTCCCACATCTGTGGGCATGCCTAAATATGTCTCATTCAAGGTTTCATTAGGGACGTTCAAGATATTTTTATGTCATTGCGAACAGCCTCAGGGACACCTTTTGTCGGTGTACTAAGGTAGGGGTGCCTCAGTACCCCAACTTGTGCACGGGCAGCCCCAGCTCCCCGCAACCAGATCCATCAAATGCTTGCCGGAGATCATCTCCGCTCCACACCAAGCCGTTCAAGAACAAAGTATATAAGATAGAAACTCAAGACCCCGGCAAGAGGAGCTTGCCGGGGAGGCCATTCCAGGCTCAAGGCTACATTACTCCTGCAGATCCCGGCGAGAGGAGCCTGTCGGGAGGACCAAGACCACATCACGAAGACACGCCTCGGCGCCCAGCGCTTGGCTCTGGCGAGGACCCGGGGGGCGGCAAGTCACAGAGCCCGACAAGCCCGGCCCGGCAAGATCAAGGCCCGGCAAGGTGCTTGCCGGAGAGCTATGCTACGTGCCGCACTCCAGCTCATTTGCCCACGCGTCGCCTCCGGCCTTCTCCAGAGACGCGTGGCGGGTGGTCTGTCTTTGCATGAAGAATGCGGTGGCACTCGCGGTGGTGGCCGCCGCCGTGGCGAAAGAAGACGAATGGCGGGAGCTTTTGGGCGACGGCGACGGGCATTTAATGCCCTTGTCCCCTCTGTCAAAAGTAGGTAGAAAGCACCGTAGCTGCTTTGTTCCCGCTTGTTCCAACTACCACCCTTTTTACGTTTTTACCCCTCTACCTCACGTTGACACCTGTCGGTGACCCCTTGCCCTATAAAAGGAGGCCCATGCGCAACGTAGAGGGGGTTCCAACCATTGGCGATTCTCGCGAGAGGGTTCTGCGACTAGCTACTCTCACGAGGGTTTCACACAACACTCCGCCGTTTTGCTCGCATTCTTGAGCAAGATCAAATACAACACAATGCAGCAGTAGGGTTTTACGCGACCATCGCGCCCGGCTGGGTAAAATCTCGCGTGCATCGCCTCGATCCGCTCTCCGCGCAGCCTCCGCCCGCATCAACACACGAAGGCCCCGCCCATAGGTGCCGCGCCACCCATCCGTCGCGACATCTCGGGCGCGCGGTAGGGGCGTCGAGGTTATGCGAACGATCCGGCGTCAAGGCCAAAGACTCTTCATCAACCTCTCCGGCCGTCGCAGCTTCATCGACAATCGCATCATGGCCTCAAGACGAGAGCGAGGGTCGCAGACCCATCTCCGTCTTCCCCGCCGCCACCGGAGCCGACGGCGGCGGAGGAGACGCCGGTAGAAAGGTGGACACCGCGCGGCGCTCGCGGTGCCACCAGATCGAGGGCAGGGCGGAGGACCACGCCTCGGCCTCCGTAGACCCACGTCCATCTCAGCGACGACGACCAGCAGCGTCGTACCACGAGGTGGTATCCGCTTGTTGGAACAAGGACACGTCGGGGCTCGCGAGATGTTCCGGACCCCGCCCGCACACGGCAAAGCGGCGGGACAGACCTGCTCCTTCCAACGCCGGAAGCCCAGCGCGCCCCGCCTCCGCGCCACTCGCTCCCGCTTCCCTCCACTCCTGCGGAGGCACTCACGAGCGCAAATGCTCCTCGACTTCCCTCCGCGGCGGACAAGGTCGAGGCGGAGGGCTACCATCGAGCCTGGTCGCCGCCAACAACGACCGTCAACAAAGAGCTCGCAACCTCGCGCCGCTGCAAGCGGAAGGCGAAGCTCGCGGCGACAAGACCGCCGGGGGTGCAACTACCGTGCACTCCCCGCCGCGAAAACGAAAGACGCCGCCCCGCCGGAACAACGCCGACGACGGCTCCACGGCATCGTCGGACCCGCGGGCTCGTCGGGATCAACGTCAGGTCCTCGACGAGCGGCGGCAAGAAGATGCTCGGACCACGATCGAGCGTCGCCGAGAGACTCGGCGACAATCTGACCAGAGAGCTGGGAGCACTGCTGGCGCGCGACGCCCGCGAGCCGAGCGACTTGTCAGTCTGTGGCGGGCTGCCGCGTTCACCCGTGAATCTGCGGCGCGCGTCGATGGCCTAGCATGAAAAACTTCAAGCCCGACGTACCGGAGAAGTACGACGGCAAGACACACCCCTCGGAGTTCCTCAGTATTTACACCATCGCGGTGCAGGCTGCCGGGGGGCGCGACGAGAAGATTCTGGCGAACTACTTCCCGCTCGTGCTTAGGCCGAACGTTCGTTCTTGGCTTATGCACTTGCCGGAGGGCTCCATTTCCTCTTGGGCGGATCTTTGTCATCGGTTTGTTGGTGCCTTCATTGGCGCCACAAACCCCACGGCCAAGAAAGTGATCTTCACATTTTGGCCCGAAGGAAGGAGAATCCTGCGCAAGTACATCCGGCGCTTCAGCCGTGTGCAACACAACATTTCGATGTCCACCCCGCGCGGTTATCAGTAGCGTTCCACCGAACGTCGCGAACCGCCGCATGCGTGAAGAGATGGCGATGACCAAGATCCGGGATGTCGTGAGCTTTATGCCCTGGTGACAAATGCGCACGCTGCTGAAGAGGGGAGGAGGCTTCCGGGAGGATGCGGCGCAGAGGGAGTGACTCGGACGACGCCGCCCAAGAAAGAAGCGCCGTGACAGGTCTTCCGAAGAAGAACAAGGAATGGTACTTGCCGTCGAAAAGTCCGGCAAGGAAGCTCCCGCCAAGCAAACACAGATTAGCGGTTCGGCAAGGAGCTTGCCCACAATGGCGGCAGCCGACAAGCGAGGCGTCCCCGCAAGCAATCTCGCAAAATCCACCGCACCAAAGGCCACGACCTCTACAATCGCAAGCGCGTCGATTATCTCGTCGAGCAGCAAAAGGCTGAGTACGAGAGGCGCGACAAGGAGAGGGCCCAAGGTGGCGGAGGAGAACCGAGCAAGAAGCCGTTAAATCGGTCGGGAGGACCTCCGGCAAGGCCAAGCGGCGACAAGGTGACCGACCTTCTCGGAGCCGCGACAAGGACGAAGAAGACGGCGAAGAGGCGTGGAGGATGAGGACGACGGTGAGCAGGAATTTCGAAGGCCACGGAGGTCTGTGCGTTGGCGGTGGCGCCACACACCTCTCACCGCCAACTAAAGCGGTGGGCACGTGAGGTGAATGCGGCAGAGCCGCCCATGGAGTCACGCAGACTCCTCAAATGGTCAATCGCCCATCATTTTCGATCTTGAGGATCACCCGACCGCACCACCGCGGTCGGGTGCTCGCCGATGTTGGTCTCGCCCACCATCCGCAACCTCAAGGTCACCAAGATGTTGGTCGATGGCGAGCCGGGCTGAACTTGATTTCCTCTGCTGTGATCAAGAAACTCCAAATCCAGACGGCGAGCTCGAAGAGACCGCCCTTCCAAGGAATCAACCCGGGAGAAGCAAGCCCAAGGGAAAATCACCTTGCCGTGACCTTTGGCGGGGAGGTCAACTTCAGGACCGGCGCGTTACTTTCGGCGTCGCCGATATTCCGTTGCCATACTGGCGGGATACTCGGCGCCTGCCCTCGCCAAGTTCATGGCGGCTTCCCATTACGCCTAACGTGCTCAAGATGCCGGGTCCGATAAGCGTCATCACCGTCGCAGCGACAAGAAAGACGCGCTTATCTGCACCGACCAGATTTACCGGGATACGACGCGGCGCCGCTAAAGATGCACTTGCCGCTGAAGTTCCCAAAGGGAAAAAGACGAAGACCAAGCACGGCAAGCGCTCCGGCCCACTCCGTGAATCGCACCCATTCGGTGTTGCGCTGCCAGCGAGGACGCCCATCGAGCTCCACCGGCAAGGATAAAAAGGAATGGCTGCTCCACCGCAACCAAGAAGGTGTCCGCCAGGAGGACGCAGACCTGGTGGTACCTTCACCATCGATGCCACGCTGACAGCGAATAGGAAAGCGCTCGTTGTTTTCTGCGGGCGAATGTCGATGTGTTTGCATGGCAACCATCGACATCCCGGTGTTCCTGTGAAGGTAATTGAGCACAAGCTTGCCGTTTGCCCCATGCGCGCCCGTCAAACAAAAGTGAGGAAACAAGCCGTGGAACGCCAAGAGTTCATCAATGAAGAAATCAAGCGGAGGCAGCTGGCCTAGTCGGTGTGATCCATCCGACGTGGCTAGCAAACCCGGTTGTCGTGCGCAAGGCCAATGGGAAATGGAGACTATGTATAGACTTCATCGATGTGAATAAAGCATGTCCCAAGGATCCATTCCCTTGCCGCAAGATCGACCAGATTGTTGACTCCATCGCCGGATGTGAGCTACTCGCTTTCTTGATGCGTACTCAGCTATCACCAGATCTTCATGGCCAAAGAGGATGAAGAAAACTGCGTTCATCACTCCATGTGGCACCTATTGCTTCATACGCATGCCATTTGGGCTGAAGAATGCAGGTCAGCGTTTGAGGGTAGTGTATACTTGCTTTTGAGCCACAGATCCACAGAAATGTAGAAGCTTACATGGATGACATCGTGGTGAAGAGCAAGAGCAAAGATACACTGATTCAAGATTTAGAAGAGACATTCCAGAACCTACGCAGGATACAGTTGAAATTGAACCCCGAGAAGTGCGTCTTTGGGGTCCCCTCGGCAAGCTTCTCGGGTTCTTTGTGTCTCGAGAGGGGATCGAAGCCAACCCGACAAGATTAAAGCCATTGAGCAGATCCAAGCCCCAAGGCGGATCAAGGATGTCGAAGGCTCGCAGGTTGTGTGGCTGCCCTCGGTAGATTCATTTCAAAGTTCTGCCGAAGGCCCGCCCTTCTTCAAAATCTTGAAGAAGGCGGGACCCATGAAGTGGACTCGAAGCGGAGGCAGTGACTGCAAGACTTGAAACACTACATCCTCCACTCCAATACTTGTCGCACCTAAGCCACGGGAGAAATTGCTGCTATACCTAGCGGCGACCAACCAAGTGGTGAGTGCTGCGCTAGTAGCGGAGAGAGAGTCCGACGAGGAGGCCGCACCGGCAAGCCAGCCCGGCGACAAGCGGGGCTGCTCGGCAAGCCCTGCCCCTGCAAGGACAGCCCAGGGCAGGAGCAAGGTGAGGTGCGGAAAAAGATGGTGCAGCGTCCGGTGTATTTTGTAAGCTCCTTCTCCAGGAGCGGATCAAGATACTCGGTGTACAAAAGTTGCTTTTGGCCTTCTCATGGCCTCAAGAAAGCTGCGCCACTACTTCCAAGCACACGAGATAACGATGGTCACTCGCTTCTCGCTGAAGAGGATATTGCACAACCCGAAGCAACCGCAGGATCGTTGAGTGGGCCTTTGGAATTGTCAAGCCGGACTCAAGTTTGAAAGTACTTCAACCATCTGAGAGACTCTGGCAGAATTTATAGCAGAGTGGACCCCGACACCTGATGAAGAAGTTCAAGAAACAAGTACACCCGCACAAGGAGCGACAAGTGAATGGGTAATGTACTTCGATGGTGCCTTCTCGTTACAAGGCGCCGGTGCCGGCGTCGTACTCATCGCGCCAACCGGAGAGCACCTCAAGTATGTTATCCAGATGCACTTTCCAAGAGAGCAAGCGACAAACAACACCGCCGAATATGAGGGCTTGCTTGCGGCCTCGAGATTGCGGCGAACTTGGGATCAAGAAGCTGATCGTATGGGGGATTCGGTTGGTGGTCCGCAAGTTAACAAGAACTATCGAGCCCTTTGATGGAAGCCTATGTAGATGAAGTAAGGAAGCTTGAGGAGCACTTTGAAGGTCTGCAGATGGAACACATTCCGAGAGCTCGTAATGAAATCGCAGACGGCCTTTCAAAGTGTGCTTCAATGAAGTTACTGTGGAACCGTGGACCTTCTTGCTCAGCTGACTCAACCTTCCGTGGCGCCATCAATTGGGCAGTCCAAGAAGAGAAAGTTGGTGTCCGGCGACTACTTGCGGCGGACCTCCCCGAGGCCGCCGCCAAAGTCCCTGTGATTAACCTCCGTAACGCCGAGGAACAATCTGCTCCGCCGATCATCGATCAGGCGATCGAAGCAAGTGTCCCCGACAAGACTTGCCCGACAAGCTTGCGTGGAACCTTCAGCCCGCGAAGCGAGAGATTCTTGCCGCAGGCGAAGGTTCCCGCAGCGCCCTCATGCCTTTAGTCCTTGTCGCCGAGCCCGGGCTCCGCATGGGCGCAGCAGATCGTCTGCTTCGCAAACGGAGAACTTCCCGACGACCTCAAGAGATAGAAAGGATAACCAGACGGTCAAGTATGTACCGGTTAAGTGGACAACGAGCTATCTGAAGAAGACTCAATGGTGTCGATTGAAGTGCATCTCTAGGGAAGATGGACAACAGCTGTTGGCAGAGATTCACGGAGGCATCTGCGGCCACCACATTGGCGCAGAGGCGCTTGCGGAAAGGCTTTCCGGCAAGGGTTCTTTGGCAAGAAGCTCTCCAAGATGCAACCGCACTAGTAACCAAGTGTGAAGCGTGTCGGTTCCATGCAAAGCAAATTCATCACCAGCTCAAGCTCTCCAAACAATCCCTTTGTCTGGCCCTTCTCGATGCAGGGGCTAGACATCCTCGGCCCCTTCCCCGTGCCGTCGGGGCTTTGAGTACTTGTGCGTAGCGATCGACAAGTTCACAAAGTGGCGAAGTGGAGCCGATGAGAAAGGTGACAAGACATCAAGCGATCAAGTTCTTGGTCGATTGTATGCCGTTTGGGATCCCCAACCGGATTATCACCGACAACGGTACACAATTCACTGGCCGCACCTTCATGCAATATGTCCAAGACCTTGGCGCCAAAGGTGCATTTCGCTTCATTGCTCACCCAAGGAGCAACGGTCAAGCGAAAGGGCCACGCGGAAGTGCTGCGCGGACTCAAGACAAGAACTTTCGGCGAGGCTGCGCAAGCGCGGAAGAAATTGATAGAGGAGCTGCGGCGGCTCTCTCGTCAATCGAACGACACCAAACCGAGCCACGGGCGAGACACCCTTTGCTCTAGTCTATGGAGCGAAGCGGTTCTCCCCACGGAACTCAGATACGGATCTCCTCGAGTGCTCGCTATGATGAGCTTGAGCAAGAGCAAGCTGCGACAAGATGACGATTGCTCCTCGAGGAGGGACGTCTCGTGCTCTTCAGACGAGCTGCTCGATACCAGCAAGCCTTGCGCCGCTACCATAGCCGCAAGGTCAAAGCCAGAGCCTCGAGGAAGGCGACCTTGTTCTTCGGCGTGTTCGATCCGCCAAGAATTCCAACAAGTTGACCTTGGTGGGAAGGCCCTTATCGGGTGAGACAAGTCACGAGACCCGCGCTGTCCGCTCGAGACCAAGAAGGCTTGCCCGTGAGTAATTCTGGAACATAGAGCATCTTCGCAAGTTCTACCCATAAGGCGCGGTCGCCGTGATCCGCTCCGGCAACCTCCTTTTGTACAAAAGCTTTGCCGCCGTTGCATGTAACCCTTTGTACAAAGCCGGGCGCAGACCCCGTGCAGCAATAAAGTTTCCGTGTCTTGCGTTATTTGCCTCTTTTCCATGCTCTTCTTTGCTATTTGCATGAGTCATTTGGCATTCTTTCGTGTGGCACGCGTGTCCGACAAGCAATGGCGCGTCAAAAAGCCACGTGCCCGTTCTCTTCTTTTTCTCCTTGTTTCTTAAGCAAAGAAATGTTCCTCCCGCACAAGTTTGCCGGAGGGAGGAAATGAAGGATGAACCAAGCACTCCAAGTGCTGTTCAAGAAAGGGAACTCTGCCGGAGAACGCGCAAGCAGCCCCAAAGCTAAGTTGCCGGATTTGCGCAGCTCAAAATGTTAAATTTTGAGATTGCCTTCCTTGAACAACCACACCTTGTATGGAAAACCTGTGCTCGGAGGAACCTGCCGACGGACAGCCGTGCCCTTATCTTGCGTTCGAGTCGACTCTGCAAGTTAAGTGTGTTGCGACTGGCCGCGGCAAGGTTGCTTGCCGGTAAGGCCTTGCCCCTTGCCGGCAAGTCTATCCTAGAAGCGTAAGGTTGGAGCGTACAGGGTTGAGAATCAAAACAAGGGAATTGATTCTGCGATCATTGGTCGAAATAAAGGTAAATATCCTACAAAGGATAACTTGTCGCGGTAACTAATAAGTTCGTAGCGACTTGTCAGCAACAAAAAAAAAGGAAAAAAAAAAAAGAAAGAGGGGCCTAGTCTACGCGCCGCCCTCCATCCCGGGATCTTGTTCACTTTGGCGATGATGTGGGCGACTTGCTCCTTCAAGGCCTCCATGTCCGCGTCGGCCGGCAAGCTGCGAAGGACGTTGGAGAGGTTTATACCGGGGTTGCGGTATACGATCTTCGTCAGCACACGCTCCATGGTTCCCTCAAGTGGTAGCGCCTCCTCGGCGAGCTGCGCGGGGATCTTCTTCGTCCGCAGATTTGCGAGAGCTGGCGCGACTTGAAGAAGAGGCTGAGCTTGGCACTGTGAGCGAGGTTTGGATCCGGGGAGTAAATGAGGTGCTCCAACTTCAGCGCCAGCAGCTCCTGGTCAATGGCGGTTGCGGAAGACACCAATTCCTCGGTCCATATCTCGACGATGCGGCGGAAATCCTCGGCCGCTCTGTTGGCACCAGCCACTAAGGATCGCTCCTCACGGAGCTCTTCCTTCAGTTTGGTTTCCTGGGCCCGGGCAGCGTCGAGCGAGTCCGTCAGCGCAGAAACTTTCCGTTCAAGATCCTCGACGGAATCCCTGGCGGCCTTCAACTCGTCGCCCTTCTCGGCAAGAAGACGCGCTGGAGCTCTGAGTTGGTGCGAGTGAATTCATCGCGCTCCGTGACGAGCGCGGCGATCTTCTCCGAGTCCACCTTCAACAGCTCCTCCAGTTGCGCGACCTTGGCGGCAAGGTCCTTTTGGCGGCTCTCATGATCGCCAGGGCGTCTTCGCCTCCTTCAACTCCCGCCAAGGGCTTGCTCCCGAGCGGCGAGGTCTTCCTCGTGGGCGTCGAGGGCAACCTTCACCTGGTTGAGCTCCCCTTCGCGGGACAGATCCACCCCGCAAGCCGTTCTGCTCCTCGGCCTCGGCTTTCTCCAACAACCACTCTTCATCTTGCCCGCGAGCTGCTCGCGCCTCTCCGACACCTCGCGGAGAGCAGCTTGATTGGCAGCACGGAGCTCCGCCGCGTTTCTCCATCTCTCGGCGGCCTTGGCGGCAAGGGCTTCCGGAAGCAAGCCACCTGCGGGCCGGTAAAGGGCAGGATCTGCTGAAGCAGCTTTTCCTCATCGGGCCCACCGCTCCCGCGGCCCTCGACGACCTTCAAACCCGCTGGAGGCGAGGATCTCCCGTCAAGGCCTCGCCCGCTGGCGCCATGACGAGGAAGCCCACGCATCTGGATGAAGACACCGTTAGGGGCTTCAAGTAGCAACCGGGCTGTTTCGCCCGACGGAAGGATCGGCGACCGCAAGACAAGGCTGACGCCTCCTGCAGCCTCCGGACCGGTGGTGCGCTTGCCGCCCCCTCTCCGGCCGCTGCGTCGGAAGCCGAGGCGTTCAGCGCGTGTGGTTGGCGGCCCCGCCGCGTCCTCGGCAGCGAGAGCACCATCGCCGCCGCCATGCACGTCCTCCTCCTCCCCGACGACGACCTCCGTCTCCGTCCGCTTCGGGGGAGGGGGAGGGTCTAGAAGAAGAAAGGAACAGCAAAAAGCGGTTCAAGCAAATATCCAAAAAAAAAAAAAGACGACACCGAAAAGGCGGAGTCGCAGAACTTACCCTGGTGGGCATCTTCAACGGCAGGCTCTCTTGCCGGGGAACCATCCCTTGCCGGAGTAGCCGCCCTCGTCGGGCTACTCGCCCTTGGCGGAGTGCCCGCCCTTGACGGGACGCTCTCCCTTGCCGGGGAATCCGGCCTTGGCGGGGATGGAGGGACTGCCCGCTCCTCGGGGGCGACCTCCGGATGCTCCTGTTGCTGCGGCTCCATCCCTGCGCAAGTCAAGGCAAACACGTCAAGATATTGGGACAAGATAAAGCTATCGATGTACCCGCAAGCGAAGGTCAGCGAACCCGGACTTCTGTTGGGGGCTGCACTGGGGCTACTCCTCGAACGGCGCTCGGGTCCGCAAACTCGAAGTCCGGAGCGTCTCCGCCCTCGACAGAGAGTCGTCGCATGATCTCGACCACGGGCACCTTGGCTCTCTTCGCCGCCCGCTCAGTCAGGGTCCTGGAGTCAACACAAAAAGCAAGATTAGCATCGGCAATGACCGAGGCGAAATTCACGAAGATGAAGATCTTGGGGACTCACTCCTGTTCCTCCTCGTCGTCTTCGCTCAAAGCGGAGAGGTCGTACCGCACCTGGGACGCGTCGATGTGAGGAGCAGAGGAGGCGGCCCTCTCGGCGCTTGGCGATCCTCGGGCCTGGGGGCTGCGAAGACCCGGCCCCTGTGGCGGTCGAGACCCGAGAAGTGGGCGGAGCCGCCGCCCCGCTCCGAGGGGGCCCCTGACCGCTCGGCGCCAACTTATGGGGCGCCTTTGCTGTGGCCTGCCCGCGGGTCGCCTCTGCCACATCTGGTGCGCTGGCCGCCCCCGGCACGACTCGACTCCTCCGGGAAGCTTGCGCTGCCCGGCGAGCTGGCAGTTGCCGGGGGGCTTGCGTACTCACTTCCGCCGCAGCCTTGCGGAGGCGCTTCGGCGGAGAGCGCCTGGGGCTCGCCCGAGGCGGGGAGGTTTCCGACGACGAGGAGACGTCGTCGTCATAAAGGTCCGTGGACCCGCCGGCATCATCGGCGACCACGGCGTTCTCCCCCTCCTCCTCGCCGGCTGGCTCGCCGGACCCGGCACCCTGTGCCGCGACCCCTTTACCTTTGGCGCCCCGGCTCCCTCCGGCGCCTCTGCTCCCTCCGGCGCCTCGGCTCCCTCCGGCAGCGCCACCGCTTGCCGCGATTTCGGCCACAATTCCGTGGATCCCGGAGTGCCCCAGAGAAGGGACCCGGCAAGCGCCGGGAGGAAGCTTCAAGAACCGGCAGATCTCCGCCGCCTCCGCTTGATAGGACTCCTCGCGGCCTCCTCCTCCTCGGGCGTGCAATCAAATTCTCCGCCGCTGCTGCTGCAGCGCCTCTTCAGCCCGGGAGGCTATGAACGCGATCTCGATCCGTGGTGTCCCGTGTCAGCCCGCGGATCTCATCCTTGTTTTTCGCCACCTCTTCGAGGGTGTCAAGAAACCGATGATGTCACCGGCTCAAGCGGAATCCATGAACGCCCACGCCGGGAATCACACGCGGGCATCATGGCGAGGAGACGATCCCGGGCTACGTTATTGCAGAGGGGCACCACTTGCCGGGGAAGCCTGAACCACTCTGGATGGGCCGGGTCGTATTTAAAGAGCTCCCGGACCATCCCCCTCAACTCCAGCGTCGTGAAGTTGAAGTTCAGCCCGGTGCGCAGCCTCATTATATCCCCCGCACCGCCATACTCCCAGGCCGGCCTTTTTCTGTCTTGGAGGGGGGCGATGCGGCGACGGAGAAAGTCTGCGCCTACCGCTGCGATGGACAGCCCCGCGTGCCGGAGGCGAAGGATCCGGATGAGGGCAGCGTCGAGCTTGACGTCGTCAGAGTCCAGCTCGCCCAATCCGCCCCGCTCAATAGGCGCGGCGCTGGCGCGGTGAAGGGCTGCGGCTCGTCCTCGACGATCCAGCACCATCCGCGCCACTCATCCCACTTGATGCGGAGCTCCCGGCAAGCACGACTTCTTGAGTTGAGACGGAAAACCCAAGAAATCCCTCCGGAGAGGGGGGAGCCGGGCTCTGCTCTCGGGGTAAAGAAATGCCTGAACAGAGCTACATTTGGGTGGATCCCCACGAAGTTCTCACACATATGCGCGAAAACCGCCATTGTGAGGACGGCGTTGGGGGTGAAATCAAGGAGGTGGAAGCCATATGTGTGCATAATGGTACGGAAGAATTGAGAGAAAGGAGGACAAAGACCGCATGAAAGAAAGCTGCGAAGAAATGGTACCCCGCCGATAGTTGTCCTTGAGGGCGGCGGGTGGGCGCTGGTCCGAGGATGCGCTGAGGTCCTCTTGGACCGAACAAGAAGTACTTGCCCCAGAGTTCGTCCACGCCGAGCAGCACAAGGGAAGACGATGTTCTCCTCCGCATCTGAGCGAGCTCTTCCGCTGCTCGGATTTCTCCTTCTTGGTGCCTTCCGCCTTCTCCTTCCCCTTCCTGGTCTTCGGGGCCATAACGGCAGCGGCGAGGGAAGGGGGATGAGGCTCCGGCGACGCCGCGGACGAAAGAAACAGCGGAGGAGGCGCGGAGGCGGAGCGCGAGGAGGGTTTTCTGGCGGAGAAAGAAGAAACAACGAAAGCGATGGAGGGGAACCGCGCCTGCTGCCTCTGTTTTTATGGAGAAGTGGGGCGGGGGCGCGTTTCGCTCTCCTCATTAAGGGACGTGGGCACGCCCCATCCCACGGCGCCAGAATCGACGCGTCTTGCTTTGCACGGAAGGCGGCAGGGCGGAAGTGGATTCGACGCGCGTGGGCTTCAGCGCGCCGTGCTGCAGATGTCTTGGGCCTGGCCCAACAGCTTCGGCACCGTGTATGGCCCAGGCCGGGGCTCTGTCGGTGTACTAAGGTAGGGGTGCCTCAAGACCCCAACTTGTGCACGGGCAGCCCCAGCTCCGCAACCAGATCCATCAAATGCTTGCCGGAGATCATCTCCGCCCACACCAAGCCGCTCAAGAACAAAGTATATAAGATAGAAACTCAAGACCCGGCAAGAGGAGCTTGCCGGGAGGCCATTCCAGCTCAAGGCTACATTACTCCTGCAGATCCCGGCGAGAGGAGCCGTCGGGAGGACCAAGACCACATCACGAAGACACGCCTCGGCGCCCAGCGCCTGGCGAGGACCGAGGCGGCAAGTCACAGAGTCCCGACAAGCCCGGGCCCGCAAGATCAAGGCCCGGCAAGGTGCTTGCCGGAGAGCTATGCTACGTGCCGACTCCGGCTCATTTGCCCGCGTCGCCTCGGCCTTCTCCGAGACGCGTGGCGGGTGGTCATCTGCATGAAGAATGCGGTGGCACTCATGGTGGTGGCTTCGCCGCCGTGGCGAAAGAAGACAATGGCGGAGCTTTTGGGCGACGGCGACGGGCATTTAATGCCCTTGTCCCCTCTGTCAAAAGTAGGTAGAAAGCAATCGTGAGTCGCACCTTTGTTCCGACTTGCTCCAACTACCACCCTTTTACGCTTTTACCCTCTACCTCACGCTGACACTGTCGGTGACCCTTGCCCTATAAAAGGAGGCCCATGCGCAACGAGTGGGGGTTCCAACCATTGGCGATTCTCGCGAGAGGGTTCTGCGACTAGCTACTCTCACGAGGGTTTCACACAACACTACCGCTTTTGCTCGCATTCTTGAGCAAGATCAAATACAACACAATGCAGCGAAGAGGGTTTTACGCGACCATCGCGCCCGGCCGGGTAAAATCCTCAGCGTGCATCGCCTCGATCGCTCTCCGCAGCCTCCGCCCGCATCAACACACGAAGGGGCCCCGGCCCCATAGGTGCCGCGCCACCCATCCGGCCGCGACACCTTTGCTGAAAAATATAGATGATTTGTCAAAGTTTATCCGCTGACCTGTTGCGTTGCAGTATATATCCAACACATGGTTCACCTCGGTAGCACCCACACTGTTTGCCTTGAAGAACAGCAGGCTGTTATCAGCGAATAGAAGGTGGTTAATCGGTGGCGCCGAAGGTGCCACTTGAATCCCAACTAAGTTGGATGACTCTCTGTGATTTTAACAGGCACGACAGGCCCTCTGCTGCTAACAAGAACAAGTATGGAGATATCAGGTCCCCTTGTCGGATTCCACGTGAAGGACAGAACTCCTCTAATTTCTTTCCATTAAACAGAATTGAAAATTTGACCGTGGTTACCATGCTCATAAAATGTCCACCCACCTACTATAGAAACCCAGCTTAAGCATTATCGCCCAAAGGTAGGCCTATTCAACTCTGTCGTAGGCCTTCATCATGTCTAACTTGAGGGCACAAGACTGATGTTTTTTTTGCCTTGTTCCTCTTCATGAAATGCAAACACTCATAAGCTGTTATGATGTTATCGGTAATTAATCTGCCGGGAACAAAGGATGAGTGCTCTGGTGAGATAATGTCTGGGAGTATTTGTTTAAGTCTGTTGGATATTACCTTGGACGCTATTTGTTACATCCTAACTAGTTGGAATTGTCAAAAAGATATGGGTTCAAAATTCTGAAAGAAGCAGGGATGAGGCCCGTTTCTCAAGACTGAAATGGGCCATAAGCTCGGTCGTTCTGAACCAGCCCACGTTTCATTCCTCCTGTTCTATGTATCTTCTTCTTCTGTCTCATAAAAAAATGTATCTTCTTCTTTCCCAAGTCTTCCTCCTTTGTCTCAAAAGAAAAGTCTTCCTCCTCCTGTACCTCTTGTACTCGAATTTGAGGAAGTTATACTAGACGGATATGTTAAGTGGTATTCAGAGCTAGATCGGTCCGATTCGCGCTCCGCAATCTCGAGATTTCTCTGTAACATCGACCGATTGGTTGTTGATTGCTTTTGGGCGATCGACTAGAAATCCGAAATCGGCGTGAGAGGAATTCAGAGGGAGCGGCGACGGCGCCGTTCAAGCTGAACGCTCAGACAAGGCATTTGGTGGACGCGATGAGCTCGTTTGAGGAGAACGTGATGCAGGAGTGGAGGGGATCGCCGAAATCCAGACTCGACTGGATGGATTGGATAGCAAGTTTGAGGAACAGATGGCCCGGCTAGATCAAGTCCAATCCAAGGTAAATCTCTTCGTGAGTTCTCCGGGGGAGATCCACCAGGATCAGGTTCATGTGGCACGGGTGCTCAAGGAGTCAACCAGCGCGAGGGATGCGAATATCCACAGGATGGCGGCGCCGGGGTGTTTCGCCAGTTCGAAGGAACAACACCACCCTCCTCCTCCAGTGGATCCTGGCAAGGTACCTCCAACACCACAGTATTCCTCTTCGTTTGACGAGCATGGGTCGAAGCGGCCGTGCATGCCTAAGATGGAATTTCCGAGGTTTGATGGGGATGGAGTGCGTATTTGGCTTGACAATTGTGAGGCATATTTCCAATTGTATCAAATTCCTGACAATTTTGAGGTCATGTCCGCATCTCTGCACCTACATGGCAATGCAGCACACTGGTATCAGGCATATAAACAGTCTGATTACTGCTCTTCATGGAGTCAGTTTGCGTCCGCTATTCTGCTGGAGTTTGACCTGAACATGCATCGAGACTGTATGCGCGAATTGCTAGTACTGAAACAGGTTGGTTCAGTTCAGGAATATGGCAACAACCTCAGACTGAGAAAGTTATACTAGGTCGGATATGTCAATCAGCCTGGTTGTTCTGTTTGTCGTTTTGCCACGCTACTGTTTTAGAATGCTAGCTGGAAATTTGCCTCTGTTCTGAGTAGATAATGACTGCGTTCAATGCACTTTGCTTTCCAAAACAAAGTAATAGATGTGAATATTGATTAAACAAATGAGCAACAAGCCAGCAACGACCCTGAAGAGATTTCGTTTTATTTGATTGGGACACATATTTATCAATCAATTTTTAGCTGGTGGAGAATTTACTATGCTTCAATTGGAAAAGAAGATCTGATGTGCAGTTATAGTGATGGAGAAATTCAGGAACCTGAGGAAAAGAAGCATGTTTTCACAAAATAAGAAGACATGCTAATATGGTAATAATACACGCCATTCAAATAGACTACTTTTCATGTATTATGTGCTTGTGTCTCATTAGCTGCAAGTGCTTTCGACGACATGTTATTTTTTCTGTTGGAGATATGGGGATTAAATTGCCGCTACATTCTTTGCTAAATTTACTGATAGAAATGCCTAGAAATTTTGGACTTAGTACTGACTGTTACTACTAGAGATGCATGAAAACGTACAGATAGAATTGCTTGAAAGTACTCCCTCTGTAAACTAATATAGAGCGTTTAGATCACTACTTTAGTATTCTACACGCTCTTATATTAGTTTCGGAGGGAGTATCACCTTATTACTATATTTTAACAGGAAGACGGTTTGATACTTTTTAAGAGATATTCAGGTTGACGCCACCAAAAAGTCTGACACATAGTAGACATGTTAGTTATATTCATGCAAGATTTCAGTTTTGAACATGGTAATTGTGTTGATAAAATTGACTGAAAATATAGGACTCAATATTTACTAACTATCAATACTTGTACTAATATAAATTCATGAAAATCTTCTGATAGAGTTGCTTGAAATTGTCACTTCTGATTTTAGTTGAATGGGAACAGGGTTTGCTGTATCCAAAGGGATGGCACCTAACAGACTACTAATACAAGGTATTAGGCACTTTATGGCTTCTATAGACGGCGTTTCACCGGTAAAATGATATTACCTTTTTTTTCAAATAACTTCTAAAGGTTTGGCATGTCCTGCAAAAATATCTAGCGGTTGATCTTTTGTAAACTCTAAATGCTACTCCCTCCGCAAACTAATATAAGAGCGTTTAGATCACTACTTTAGTTATCTAAACACTCTTATACTCCCTCCGTTCCAAAATAGATGACCTAACTTTGTACTAAAGTTAGTACAAAGTTGGGGCATCTATTTTGGAACGGAGGGAGTATTAGTTTACAGAGGGAGTACATTAGATATGTTTTATTACGGCTCAGTAGATCTGCTGCCAGAAAGTGTTCAGATCATGGAATTAACATGCTAAGATTCGCGTCACCGTTAGAAAGTAATACCCGTTAGGTTTATTGGGAGATCAGAAGATCTTGGTCTTTAAAAAAAGATGAGCTCACCGAAGTTCTGAATGTTCCAATATAGGGGCATACTGACATGCCCTTATTGCTACGATAGTATTTGTACTTGTGTAGGTAGTATTGTGGCTAGCTTTTTGTTTCTCCTCCATTTCCTGGTATTTGCCAGTTTTCTGATATCAAGTGTAATAGTTGATAATCCGGTTTAATAACCAAGCAAGAGATGTGATGTGCCGGTGTTAAATTCATGGTCTGCAGATGCTGTTGAGGAGATGCAGTTGCAGAGTCAGCAAAACGACCTCGTGCGAATGATTATCCAAACTCTGTTTACCTCTTCTGTTTTTGTTTATATTCCTGGAAGACGCTAATTTTTTTAAATAATACATTTTTTTATTAATTTACAAAAATATTACGCTGATATAATATTTTTCGAAAATATTATCCAATCGGCCCACAAGAGTCGATCGAGCCTAGTCACCAATTGTAGGTCGACAGTACTTCTCGCCAACCGCAGTCGACAGTGGGCAATCGGCCGCGCTGGGCCGACTATTGGCCGGGCAACGTGGTCGGGAGCTGTCGGCGCTGGCTGAGGCACGGCGCCTGATCGGCCACTGCCGACCGATCGGCCAGTGGCGAGCCGACAGGAGCGGGCCCGCAGCAGCCTCCTTTTTCCTTTTTCCTTTCCCTTCTCCTTCTCCTTTCCTTCCCCACCTCACGCAGCACACTTCTCCTTCTCTCTGTTCTTCTTCCTTCCTCCTCTCTCCATCCAAAATAGCTCCAATTAATACACCAAAATGGCCCTTTTTTTGCGGATTTGGCACCATGAATGGGTTCTACTTAGCTAGAGGAGTCAAAAGACACCTTGATCTACTGATGGGGTAGCTTGTGGTGGTTGTGCTGAAGATTTTGTTGAAGCATTTTTTCAGCTCATTTGTGGAGGTTGTGGAGGCGGAGGTGGAGGTTGTGGCGGTGGTGGAGGTGAAGGTGGTGGTGGAGGTGAAGCTGCAGGAGTTTGGTGGAGTTTCCGGCTCCGGTTCCGGTGATTGAAGGCCGCCGTTCATCGTCATACAAGACGCTTCAAGGGTATATTTGAGCAAACATTTATTTTTCGAAGTTGCGTGCAATTATTGTTATTGGCTCGAGTAGTAAACGTAAATATTTAGGTGGTCATGGTGAGCATTTTATTGCCCGTTTCGGTTAGCATTTTATTTAGATGTCAACTAATTGGTTGCGTAAAAATGTGTAGTTGCTCCGGTAATATTTCGGACTATATGAATATTATTTGCTCGAGTAGTAAACGTAAATATTTAGGTGGTCGTGGTGAGCATTTTATTTTTCCGTTCCGGTTTCGGTGAGCATTTTATTTAGATGTCAACTAATTAGTTGTGTAAAAATGTGTAGTTGCTCCGGTAATATTCCGGATTATATATGGATGTGTACTATTTAGGATTGTCAATATTTGTAGTTGCTCCGGTTAAATCCGTAATATAGGCAGTCAGTGAAATATTAAAATCTTTTGTGGTGAGCATATTATTTTCCCGTTCCGGTTCCGGTGAGCATTTTATTTAGATGTCAACTAATTAGTTATGTAAAAATGTGTAGTTGCTCCGGTAATATTCCGGACTATATGTGGATGTGTAGTATTTAGGAGTGTCAACATTTGTAGTTGCTCCGGTAATATGTGGATGTGTACTTGCCTAATATTTGTTAGTGCGGTATTTGAAGTTGTTGCTTAATAATTGTATTTATTTGTGAAAAAAATAGGTGAGCGAGATGTCCGATGTAGTGAACATCAGATTTTACTACAGATCTGGTACTGTCCAAACAACTGAGATGGGAGCTGATCTGAGTGAATTTACTCACATAGATGTCCCAATGAGCGCACCTCAAACATGGTCTGTCGGTCGAGTTGAAAGAATGGATTATGCAAGTTTAGGTCTTGATATCAAACACACACCGTCGGTGTTCATGCATTGTGGACACGGTCAAGTACAATAATTTACTTTTATTTGAGGCCAATAGAGCGAGACTCGATTGGGTGCGGTGGTTACAAGGTTGTGAACGAAGAGGATGCAATCCTATTGCTTTAGTGCTTCCCGTCGTGAAGGGGTCATCGCACATGAAGGCCAAGGTGGCAACGATCCCGGGCAGAAGCAAAGGTAGGTAGGCGGCTATCTATGTCAAATGCTTTGGAGATGATGGTTACGAACAAGGACAGAGCGATCGGTAGAAGGAGGAAATGCTTATGGTTATGAACCGAGGCGGAATAGTCGTAGAAGGGGAAATGCCGATGGTGAATACAATGGCGAGGTTGACGCTGACAAGGTAGATGGGCACATGCAGGACCAGATAGAAGAAGAAGACACTGATGTTGAAAGGGGTTATGCCGATGATTCTGGCGAGTCAGATGAAGAAGAAAATGCAGCGGAGATCCCGAATCCTGCATGGTGGAATCATGACTTCTCATCTGCAATGACCGTGAATGATGGACATGATTCAACCTGGCAATATCATCAAAACAATATTGCAACGGGTGCTATGTATCCAAACAAACAAGCCTTGAAGGATGCAATAATTAATTGGGCAATGTCCACGCAAAGGGTTTTCACAACTCAGGTGTCCAGTCAGAAATTCCTAATATTAGTTCAGGCGGCATCAGACTTCATGACTTAAAGTTCCGTCGTGCAGGAGCCTATGGATATCATGCGTCTATGTCGGCATCACATGATACGTGGGGGAGTGATCATCATCCCGAGGATCACATACAGGCTCCGATGTCGCAGCACACCCACTGGATGAACATGTTTTCGACTCCTCCACCAGCCCCACACAGGATACACAAGATGACCAGAAGAGTCTCGAGATTGCACCGCGTCCCATTAGGGCACTGACGAGATGGGGATGGACGCCGATTCCAGATCCGCCTCCATGAGGCGGACGTAAATCACCGACGCTTCTATCTATCAGTATCGACATTACCATCTATTTATGTGTGAGACTTATGTCTATTCTATGTATGAGACAAATGACTATGTACTTATGTATGAGACATATGCCTACCCTATTTTAGTACTATGTTATCCGAACTACAACATCATATTTAGATAGAGCAGAATGCTCGTACAACAAGACAGTACAAACAACTACATAGTACTACATCTAAATTAAACGGTACGTACGAGTGAACTTACAACATACAACATAAAACTACATGAAGTCATCATCGTCATCCTCCATCGATGCAGAACTCTTGCCCTTTGACGATGAAGAACTCTTGCCCTTCGACGATGAAGAACTCTTGCCCTTCGACGATGAAGAACTCTTGCCCTTCGAAGATGCGAGAACCCGAAGCGGTGGCATGAAGATATCATCTTCGTCCTCGCTCTCCTCAATCCATAAAATGGATTATTTCTTTGAAAGCCTTCAAAGATTCACTCTTGGCACCACCACCTTCTTCCACCTTTCATGTATCCTAAGTTCTTTACGCACCTCTTCATACGCCCTTCGTGCCACCTGCACTCACGTAATTGGTGAGCCAACTCATTCATTATGGTGTCTCTACCGTGAGTTCGTCCCATGGAACTATCCTATTGTCCATCCTGAAATCGGTAGCTAGGCTCAGAAGAGTCCTGCTCATCCCAGGGTGAAAACTACGATCGAAAGGATAATGAGACATCTCAACTAAACTACACTGGAATGCTTATCCACCTCGGTCTGAAGGGGGTTTTATAGGTAGAGAGTTGGCGGGAACATATGGCGGGAAACGAGTGGCGGGAAAGAGTTGGCGGGAACATATGGCGGGAAACGAGTGGCGGGAAAGAGTTGGCGGGAACATATGGCGGGAAACGAGTGGCGGGAAAGAGTTGGCGGGAACATATGGCGGGAAACGAGTGGCGGGAACATATGGCGGGAAACAGGTGGATGAGAAATGGGTGGCGGGAACGAGCTGGCGGGAAAATATGTCATAGTTTTGAAAAAAAATCGCACGGGTCAAAAAAAAAAGTAATGTGGTGCATGCACCAGTCGGCCTACAGCAGGCCAATTAGTCCCTGTTGGCCCACAGCTGGCCAATTAGTTCTACTGGACCTTATCGGCCGGCAGTTGGCCGACTGGACTTGGATCTGCTGGCCGACAACCCAATCGGCGTACAGCAAGCCGATAACCCAATCGGCGTACAGCAAGCCGATAGGAACCCAGTCGGCCAGCTGTGGGCCGACTAGGCTCAGTCGGCCTGCTGTAGGCCGATTGGATAATATTTTCGAAAAATATTATATCAGTGTAATATTTTTGTAAATTAATAAAAAAATGTATTATTTAAAAAAAATTAGCCTGGAAGACTGTATGCTGGCGTAGATGTTTAGTTTATGTTGGTTTGAAACCTTTCGGAACCTGGTTTTAGACCAGAAGCTCTGTATGACTTGTTGGTTTCATTTCTATGAAATGGAGCCGGGGGAGCTCCCCTTTGATCGGAAAAAAAGATTATCCGAACTCTGGCTGCAAATATGATTGAAATGATTTGGAGTTAATTTAGTGTTTATGGAATGTCATTAGTACTTTCAGTCAGGTATGGCAAAGCTGGGGCACTGATTTGGTTTCACAGAAATTTGTCCATAATTATATAGGTTGTTTGTTATATATTCCAGATGAATCTTTAGCTAGATTCTGGTGGATGGGAGAACGGGAGAGACGAGGAAGTTAACAATATGCTCTTTGTTGCAGTTATGGTTTGGCTGGAAGGAACAAAGCTAATCCAGGTGAGAAGACAAGAATGGTGGCCAAGATGATTTTTTCCTATCAGCGTACATGAAGACCTTAACCTGAAAGTAAAGAAAAAGCTCGAAAGGCAAAGCAGGAACCCAGATGGAGGGCACCGATGCAGGAGTCGATACTGATGCGTTTTTTGTTAAGCTGAATTGAGCAGGGACAAGCGCTTGGCAGGGCAAGGACACCTCCAGGAGCTCTCCAAACACTGGGCACTACTTCAAGATGTACGAATTACTTGAACATCAGATGCAGCAAGGCGGAGCTGCAAATGCATGCCTCAAACCTGAATCTGGCAGTGACCTCTCTCCAGTCTCCACTGGGTGTAATCTTCAAAGAAAATTAAAGCCTTGTTGTGTATTGCTTATTATAGTTGTGCCTAAGATCCTGTAACTCTGTAATGCATTTAGTAGTTTCATTGTAGTTTCCATCAAGGTCAACGTCTACACCATGTTGTAATTTGGCATAAACACAGAACAGTTAAAATTTCCTTCTCTTCCTAAAAAAATTAAATTTCACTCCAACATCCGCAAAAAAACTGTCGTACCTCTAGCAATAGATCTATCCGACTCTTTCCAAGCAATCGAGTTTTGTTTCTTTCCCTTCATTAGAGATTTTATATAGTACTCCCTCCGTTCCTAAATGTAAGTCTTTGTAGAAATTTCACTATGAACCACATACGGATGTATATAGATGCATTTTAAGTTTAGATTCATTCATTTTGCTCCGTATGTAGTCCATCTAGTGGAATCTCTACAAAGACTTACATTTAGGAACGGAGTGAGTACATTACATGGCGAGGGAGCCGTCCATTTTCGTCGTAGTCTTTTCATGCCACAGAAATCACAGGTAAAGGAATACGTACATCCTAAGAGACATATCATACTCCATACACCATACATCCAAGTGAGAAAAGGATGTATCAAGGTTTGATGAGCAGGCTTTTGGTGGGAGAGGATGAAGGTCGATAGATATGATCAAGTACCAAATACAAATTTAACTTAAATGGTTCATGATGCCATATATTACGATGAATTAATTGGACTAAGCAACGGGTGCTGCACTGCAACCCGCGCCACCATGCTCTAGCAGGAATCCTACAGCAGCGACGTCGTGGTCACCACGATCGGGGTCCTCACCGTGTGTTTGCCGGTGTCGTCCGCCCAGGTCAGCGCTCCATGCAGAACCACGCCGGGCACTAGCTCTTGCTCAACCTGAATAACCACCGCGTACCGCTGCTTCTCCTCCTTCCCGCCGAACACCAGCGTGTTCGGCATGACGCTGACCTTCAGCGCGTTTGGTCCCTCCACCGTGGCCGTGTACCTCGCCGGCCCGTCGGTCACGCTGGTCACCGTCCGGGCGAACTTCTTCTCTCCCGTCGTGTTGAAGAACGCAATGAACGACGGATAGTTGAGGTCGAGCGTCGCGCCGGTGCAGTCAACAGGGGCCAAAGACTGCGCCACCGTCTGGATCTGTGCAGCCGTGTACCTCATCGCGCACATCATCTTGATGTAGTCGTCCGGCCCGGCGTCATACACCAGCCCCGGGGCCAGGGCGCGGTTCGGGTCGATGTGGCCGGACCCCATCGCGAGCGGCGAGGCTGGTCCGCTGTGGTTGCCGCCGGCCATGTCCTTGATGGGAGCGAAGGTGTTGTCCACCGCGCTAGCCGTCGTCATCATTGCGGACCGGATCGCAGCGGGACTCCACTCCGGGTGGACGGCCTTGAGCAGCGCCGCCACGCCTGCTGCGTGCGGGCACGACATGGACGTGCCGGAGATAATGTTGAACTTGCTGAACACTGACTGCGGCCCGACATTGGCGACGCTGGCGTTCTCCGACCAGGAGGCGAGGATGAGCGAGCCGGGCGCGAGCAGGTCGGGCTTGAGCACCGTGGGGCAACTCCGCGACGGGCCGCGCGACGAGTAGGTTGCCACCTGCGGCGCGGGCTTCGTGTCCACCACGGTCACCGCGAACTTGATGGAGGCCTTGGGCATGCGGCTCCTCTGGATGTAGTGCAGCAGCGCAGGGGCAGCCTGCGGGCTCAGGACCACCCTGGAACTCGAAGTTCTCCATGTCCTCCCTCAACGGGTCGCTGGAGAGAAACAACGCGGCGCGCACTTTGGCCTTCTTCGCCGCGGATATCGCAGGCCAAAGGGAATCCGTGTACGTGGAGTCGCAGAGCACGACATTGTCGCGCTTCATGGAGAGCAAGGTGCTGTTGTCGCACGTGCCGAGGAACACGAGCCCGGCGTTCCCGAGGCTGCTCGGGGTTCCTGGGTAGCGCGTTTCGCCGACGAAGGTGGTGCCGTCGCCGAGCCTGACGATGCCGGACAACTCCCGGTCCACCGTGCCCGACGCGACGGTGAGCGCCCACGGCGAGCCGTTGTGGAGCCCACCGAGGTCGGGTCCATCGTTACCGGCCGAAGTTGACACGAACACGCCGCGCTGCATCGCCGCGAACGCGCCAATTGCGACGGGGTCTTCGTACAACGGCTTGCCGTCAAAGCCAAAGGAGAGGGAGAGCACGTCGACGCCGTCCGCGATGGCCTGGTCCATGGCGGCGAGTATGTCGGAAGCGAACCGCCCTTCTTCCCACAGGGCCTTGTACACCGCCACCCTGGCGCGGGGCGCCATGCCGCGTGCGATGCCTCGCGCGTAGCCGAAGAAGGAAGCGCCCGACACGGGCGAGCCGGCGGCCGTGGACGACGTGTGCGTGCCGTGGCCTTCCGTGTCCCGCGGGGAGTTGACGGCGATGGCCACGCTGGAGTTAGCGATGAGGCCCTTGTTGAACTTGCGCGCGCCGACGAGTTTCCGGTTGCACGCCTTGGCCGCGTCGAACGCGGTGCCGGACTCGCAGAAGCCCTTCCACCGTGCCGGCACCGGGGGGAGCCCGTCGTCGCGGAAGCTCGCGCTCTCGGGCCACACGCCCGTGTCCACCACGCCGATGATGACGTTGTCTCCGTAGCTTGAAGCCTCCCAGATCCCCCCGGCCGCGCCGACGCCGAGGAACTCGGGGGTGTGCGTCGTGTCGCGCACCGCCCGAGCCTCGTCGCGGTAGCAGGAGATGAAGCCGGGGGATCGGCGGAGCACGTCGAGTTCCTCCTCACGAAGGCGCGCCGCGAACCCGTGTGTGGCGTGGTCGTAGGCGTAGAGCATCTTTGCCCCCGGCGCGGCCGCGGCGAGCGTGGAGGCGTACCAGCGCAGGTGGCTGGAGAAGGGGCTCGGCATGGCCGACTTCTCCATGTGGATGATGTACGACGCCGCCGACACGGAGTCGGCCGACGCGGACGGCCGCACGCACAGGCACAGCGCGACCAGCACCAGCCCCATCCATGCCGCCATTGCGCGATGCAGAGGAGTGACTAGTAAGTGGAGCACCGGCGGTGTAACGGGTGGCGCGGCTCCCGCAATGGCGATGCAGGGGCTATTTAACCTGAGAATGGCCGGTGCTCTTGCAGTGCGACGCATTCTCTTTTTTTTCTTTTCTTTTAGGAAGCCACGTCTCTTGATATTTTTTTCTTTCTTGCAATTGTTCCATTATCTTCTTTCCACACACAATTTTTTTTCGCTCCATTACCTTCTTTACTTTTATTAAAAAGGGAGAGCTGATGGGTCACTCAACCCCCTAAGATGGTACATCTCGTCCTCTTCCCGGCGCTTACCACAAATGGATACATGCGTAGCCCGTATTACTTTCCACGATTTCCCTCGTCGTGAAGCCACGCATATTACGCTAATTTGTTGTACAACCACTCGTTCAAGCATCTATGCAGTGGCTGTATCCGTATATAGACCACCAGTCCCCAATCATGCACCACTCCGTCATGCTACGGACGTACTCCTACTACTAGAGTACTAGTTGCCACATTGCTCCGTATATGTTGCGTGGGGAAGATGCTGTGAGGGCTGGCCGGCTGGGCAGTGGGCAGTGGGCAGTGGGCAGTCAACGACACGCATGTCTCAGCATGAAAGTGGTTTTTAGTTTTCACTCATTTGTCTCTCGGCGTGTTAAGACTTTGTCCGATAATCCTTAGAACATTCCGAACCATTTAAAATTGCATCGAACATAATCATGAATTTATGATACCCACATGAATAAAAAGTTGCACGACCGACAGCTACACAATATGAGTTTAATAATGAAAATCAAAAAATATACGAACAAGAAAGCAGAATAATGGGGTTGGTAACTACTCCTATAATACTCTACTCCTAGACCCTGATGAATGGCCGGTGCTCTTGCAGTCCGTCCGTCCGATGCAGTCCATTTTGGTAGCTTGCGTGGCCGCTCGCCAACCTAAAAGGAAAGCTTGCCCTCCTCCTGCCTGCCCCCTGTCGCTGTCTGTTACACGTCCCCGCCAAAGAATCAGCCCTCCCACCGCCTCGTGAACCCTGCCCTCCCACCAAAAGTCCCTCCCTACCCAGCAAAGAAGAGGCAAAAAAGACAGCGAAAGCAGGCAACAAACCATGTCACAGACTTCTGACCCCTCACACATCTGCCTGCTTATGTGAAGAGTCAAGAAAAAGGAAATGCAACAAACGCTTAGCATACTACTGGATTGCTGCACGATACCTACAGCACAAGCTTGTGTTTGCCATGATTTATACTCCCTCCGTTCCTAAATACTTGTCTTTCTAGGCATTTCAACAAGTGACTACATACGGAGCAAAATGAGTGAATCTACACTCTAAAATATGTCTACATACATCCGTATGTAGTAGTCATTTGAAATGTCTAGAAAGACAACTATTTAGGAACGGAGGGAGTACAACACACGGATATTTTCTTCTGGATCTTGTACGTTTCTTCATGTCCTTGCCCTACAGCACCATGAATCACTCTGTTCTGCTGGGTGCTGGCCCCTGTTGATTCACTCTGCTTTTGTTGCTTTAAATTCCTTGAACCTGACCTTGGCCCTGTAGAAAGGTGGGAAAAGAGTTACCCGGAGGACAAGTACTAGGGCATGTAGTTTTATCAACAAATAAAACGCAAGTAGCAGGTCCCCGTGTTTGTTTGTTCAAAACAATGAATGATGCAGGCAAATTAAATCTACTGAATTTGAGCAAAGGTCCCTGTGTTGCTCATAAACAAGAAGCAATAGTTCCCTGTGTTTGAACTAAAACCATGACACTTTTATGGAAATGGAGGGAGTACTGAACTAGAAAGAGTTGCTCACAGAAAAAACTGTTCAACAAAACATGTTGGCAAATGATGGCGAAGCTATTCTTGAGAATTGGGTAAGTTGCTTACAAAAAAATCTGCGCGGACGGTAGCCGTGGGCGACAAGTGTATTGGATAAGGTCGAGGTGGGCGTGGGTGCGGTGACTATATAGTGGGGTTGTAGGCGATTCCGTGCCTGCGGTAGCTATTTAGTTTAACCCAGTTAGTTCAATTTGTGGGACGGTTTGGCAACTATATGGGGTCTAGGCAACTCACTTAGTGTATTGGATTAGTGAAGTTGGCGCCTGAGCGCGGCGACTATATGGTGGGGTTATGCTCGACTCCGTGCATGCGGTGCCCGTATGCGACTATATAGTGGCCCGTATGCAACGAACAAATGACCAGTGTATAAACCCTGAGGTGTTCTGCATCTACATGAACAAATAATTGGCTTACTTATATGAAAGTCAGAGTATAACAAATGGAAATTACAAAAAACAAATCAGTCGATAGCTGCGAAATGTATGTCGAGGCTGGCGCAGAGCCACACGAAGGAAAAATGCAGATGGAGACTACACTAAAAACAATTCAAGTAGCATGAATTTGTGTAAGCAACATACACACAAATAGCAGTTATATAACTTGCTTATAAACCTGAGGTTTTCTTCATCTACATGAACGGAAAAAAATGCCTTGCATCCCCTAGAGTTCTCTCTGCATCTACGTGTACATTGCTACCTGCCCCCCCCCCCCTAAAAGATGCAAGTATTTTGACACCCCTCCACCCCTGCTTATGTAACTTGTCCTCTGTTGTTTATGTACAAATTACTGCAGTTATGCAACTTGTCCTCTGTTGTTTATGTGCAAATTATTGCAGTTATATAACTTGTCCTCTGTTGTTGCATACAGCCTGTTATTACTTTTGTTTAACTGTTTTTTCAAAGTACATGCAACATCATTTTCTTTAGAAAGGAAAAAAAGAATGCGTAAATTGCCATTCTGTGAAGAAGATGAACACCCTATCAAGACAACTTTGCAGGACACCAGCAGGCGATTTTGTGCTAAAAGAATGAAGGCACCTACTTGTTTTTTTTTTCGAAAAGGAGAAGACCCCCGGCCTCTGCATCACATGATGCCCACAGCCATTTTATTAAACAAAGTAACAGGTTCAAAACAAGGTCTCAAACAATCCGATGAAACGCTTAAAAAAGTGCCACAACTGGAGAAAATAGGGTAAGATGAGAATTTTAGGCAATTAAATTAGCGGCAGATGAGCATTTTAGCATAAGCAACTTCATCATTCTTAGGCAAATTAATTAGCAGAATATGAGCAGTTTTAGTGTAACTGACTTCGTCATTCTTAGGCAAATTAATTAGTAGCAGATGAGCATTTCAGTGTAATCGGCTTCATCATCTTAGCAGTTTAATTAGCATCAGATGAGCATTTCAGCATAAAGAGACCTCATCCTCTTAGCCTCTTAGGCAAATTAATTAGCAGCAGATGAGAATTGCTGCCTACATCGATCACACCGACACTGTATTGCCTATGTAGTGTTCATCCACATGCTTGTTGCCTACGTAGTATTCATGCATATGCTTGTTGCATACGTAGTGTTCATGAATATTGGAATTTTGCGGACCATGGTATTGCGATGTGAGCGACATTTAGGGGTTGTGTAACATGCTGTATTTCAGCAAAAACGGTGAGATCATCTGACGTGACAAAGAAAAGGAAAAAACGGCACCCTCTGGTTCATCTACATTTGGCCGCAGAGATGAACTATATCTACTGAAACGATCAAGCAAACCGCGTCCACATGAAGCCAGATGCAACAAGTTGCTACAAAATCGCAGTCGGCAACTACTAGTAATCTTTAGAGTTAAATACGGGCTAGATCTTACACTGAATGAAAATTCCTAATATCGAAGAAGAGTACCTGCTGGCCGCTGGTGTTAAGCCTTTTGATGGCGTCATGGCGACCACGGTGCCACCGGCGTGGCCAACTGGCAGGCGGACGACCCAACACTCCCGAAGCCACCCTTGCCGATTTGAGCAGCCGGCTGAAGTCGCTAGTGGCGGCGTGGAGCTTCCTGAGGCCGAACTACTCGCGCCCCTCTCCTCGTACAGATCCGGGATGCTCCGCCCCGACGACTCTTGGCCAAGGGCGACGACGACACCGTAGAGCAGGTAGCCTCGCCGGATACCCGTCGCCTTCGCGCACGCCGGCAGCCCCTCCCTCCCTCCTCTTCCCCCGTCGCGCGCGCACGAGCCGCACCGCCTCCATTGGCCTTGTCTCGTCGTCTTACCCTCGCTCCCGTGCGTGGAGCCGGTGCTCTCGCTTCCACACCCCTCGCGGCCCTCCTCCTCCTCACCCTCGCCGTCGAGCTCTCAACCCCCGGCCGAATAGAAGGCGACCCCCCACAAGATTCCCGCGGGAGCGACGCGCGGTGTGGAGATGGTGAAAAAGGAATGGATGGATGCCGACAAAAACCATCAACTCCCATCGCTTTCCCCTGGGCTGGGCGGTCGTCCTATCTGGTGGAAGATGGACACAGAGTCACAGACGGCTGAAGAGCGACCGCTCGCGAGCACCGGATCGCGCGCGCGTTGAGTACATTTTTTTCTTTTTTAGATCAGGGCTGGCTACATTAATACAAACTTCAGTGTTTACAGTCTCCTGGATTACAAGTAGGAATACACTGTTGGAAAGTCCACTAAACAACAAGCTCGCTCTCCCTCGCCAACAGATGAGCAACACAATTAGCGGAACGACTTACACGAAGAAACGAAAATCAAGACAAAGTTTTTTTGTAACCGGGGTATCCCCTTTCTATTACTTAGAACGGAAATACAAATGTCTGGTACAGAAAAGAGTCCAAGAACAAGGAGAAGGGAAGAGCGAGTTCAACGCACTGTTAGGAAACACACTGTACTCGCCCGCCGTCATCACGAGTACCATGGGGCAAAAACCTAAGCAGCACCAGCAAAGTACTAGCCCTATCACAAAGCAGGAGCATCAGTTTTGTAGAGACTAAGAAGTGAAGCCACCCAATGTCGGGGTAATGGGCCATGGGTAGGCTGACCCAGGACCCAAGATCTTTCAAGACATCGGGCGGGCTCGCGCCTCACCGAAGTCCCAAAGAGACGACCTCCGAGAAGGCCGAGTCTCGACTGGGCGACCTTCGAGAAGGCCGAGCCTCAGTTAGGCGACCTTCGGAAAGGCCGAGCCCCAGTTGGCGACCTTCGGAGAGGCCGAGTCCCAGCTGGCAACCTTCGAGGAGGCCGAGCCTCAGCAAGGCGACCTTCGAGAAGGCCGAGCCCCAGTTGGCGACCTTCGGAGAGGCCGAGTCCCAGCTGGCAACCTTCGAAGAGGCCGAGCCTCAGCAAGGCGACCTTCGAGAAGGCCGAGTCCCAAGACGGCGATCCCAGACCAAGCCGACCGGCTTGCGGCCTCCCAAGGGCCGACCAGAGTCGGCCCGCGACCTTCCACGAAACCAACGCCGGCATGCGGCCCGTCGTGGCGCCCCTCGGACCTACGGGGAGGGCATGGCTACAGAAGCGCGCCACGGGAGATCTCCGCGAGGCGCGCATCGCGCCATGCCACCTCGATTTCAGCCACAAGCGCGACGCGGATGTGACTCCACGACGGCGCGCGACGACGACACGGAGATCGCCGCCCTCCGTCGATGGGATAGAAGAGTTCGCGGAGAGTCGAAGACGGCCCCGCAGAGTCGGTCTCCCGAGTCGGCGCCCCGCCAGGCCCCACGAGCCATAAACCAGATTGACGGGAGTGGCAACAGTGATCACCTGACAGGCGGCGGCATTGTTCCCACGACCCCATGACCATGCCTGCGTCATCGAGAGTCTTGACAAGATTCGGCCGTCATGAGACCGCCAGTCGGCGGGCCCCAGAAGTCGGCGGAGAAGACGGCCGCAAGAGAGACTGACGACTGGGGGCCACGCCCAGTCAGATTACCATTGTACCCCCGGGGGGCAGGCCTATATAAACCCCCCGGGGCACCCATGCAAAGGGTTCGGCCCTGAGTAGGTTCTTAGACACATAGCAAGAGGGAAAGAGCTAGCCTTGCTCCTTCCTACCTCCACACAGCTCGAGGAGCACCATTGTGCTATCACCCCATAGTGATCATGCGGAGACCCCGCAGAGCAGCAGTAGGGGTGTTATCTCTCTGAGAGCCCCAAGCCGGGTAAGATTCGCCGCGTGCATGCCTTCGCCTCATCCCGCTTCTGTGCACCGCGACGTTCTACTCGCCCCCACCATGATAAGCCACCGTTGGCATATGTCGATCCAACCCCGACATTTGGCGCCCACCGTGGGCGAGGTGCACCGTCGTCCGGAGGTCATTGCTCGACGGAACCCTCTTCCTCCTCGGGCGAAGGCCGCCAGCCCGCTCGCCAGATGGGTTCATACGACGACGCAAGCGCGGGCGCCGGTTGCTCGTCAAGAAGCCGAAGCGCCTCGCCAACTCCTCGGCGAGGTGCGCCTCGACGAGCCAGCGCTGAAGCGCCGCGCTGGTGGCCCGAGAATCTTTCGCGGGCCTCTTGATCGCTCAAGTCGCCGCGAGCCCGCCAGACACTTGAGTCAGAGGCTCCTCCGACCCGATCTTTGGTCGACTCCGACGCCAGACGCTTGATACCTTCCCCACTAACGTGGTGGTTTACGACGAGCCGCTTCCGACGAGGAGAGCGACGGAAGCGCCGCCACGGAGGTGCTCGCCATCGCCACGGCGAAGCGCTCGGCGAGAACGCCAGACCCGCCGCTGCGTCCTCGAAGACTGTCCGCGCCCCCCGGAGGACGCGGACGCAGAGATGCTAGAAGAACGCCGCCTTCACTTATCGAAGCGCCAAGAAGTTGGCGAGCATGAGACGCTTCGTCAAGCGCACCAGCGAGGTGGATCGCGCCGTAGGTGGTACGCCGCTCGACCGGGCCGAGCCGTCTCGGCGCGTCGAGTCCGAGCGCGCGCCGCCGCCGATCTGTTCGGGCGGCGCCCCGCTTCACGCCACCCGCTGAGAATATCCGCGCGCCAAGCGGCGATCGAGGAAGCGAGGACCTCGACGGCGAAGAGCGCCGTGTGATGACGGAGCGAGTCCAGCAGCTCCTCGACGCGGCTGCTGCGCAGAATGCGGCAGGCGGCCGCGCTGACGTGCCGCAACAGAAGAATGATGACTTGCCCCCTCGCCGAGATCAGGGCGCGACCTCCCGGACGCCGACTGGCGGAGCCCGCGGGAGGAGGGAGAAAGAACCGGCTGCGAGCCACAGTCGGACTCGTATCTCCATCGAGCGAGACCAAGATGGCCGCCCCAGAGCAGTAGAGCGGCGTGATGATTATCTACCTCCCCCGCCTCGGAGAGAACGGCGAGTCTCCCCGCCGCCTGTCGAGCACCCGACTCTCGGAGATCGCCTTGGTCGCCGAGAGGGAGTCGGAGAAAACGACGCCCGCCACCGGATCGATCGACTCCACAGATCCCTGGTGTTGGAAGAAGAAGACGAACTGGGCCCGCCTTGCTTCGGGCCCCGCATCAGAGACGAGCCTTTCCCCAAAGGGTTCACGCTCCCTCGAGACACGTCCAAGTACACCGGCTCCGTGAAGCCGGAAGACTGGCTGATAGACTACTCCACGGCTGTCAACATCGCCAACGGCAACAAGCGAGTCGCCATCAAGTATGTTCCCCTCATGCTCCAGGGCACCGCCCGGACATGGCTGAACAGCCTGAAGCCCGCAGCATCAACAGCTGGGTCGACTTCACCGAAGCCTTCATTCGCAACTTCACCAAAGACGCATAAGCGACCTCAAGCCGCCAGCTCTCCTTGTGCGTGCAAGGCCCCGAGGAGTCGACGCGCGATTATCTCACGCGCTGGGGCGAGCTCCGAAACTCCTGCGAGGGCGTGCACGAGGTGCAGGCCATCGAGTACTTCACGGCCGGGTGCCGAGAGGGTACCCTCCTCAAACACAAGCTCCTCTGCGACGAGCCCGAAACCCTCGACGAGCTGCTAGTCATCGCGGACAAGTACGCCACGGCCGACTCCTCTATGAAGACGGAGATCCAAGTCAACGCGGCTGGCAAGGTGATTCCCCAGGCTCCCAGGGCGCCGGCCGGAGACGCCGGTCGGCGGCAGCAGCAGAACGACAACAAGCGCAAAGCCCCCACCGACTTCCAAAGAGCGGCGGTGGCGAGTAGAAGACCAGCAGCCTGAGGGGCAGCCTCCGGCCAAGCGGCAGAAGGGTGGCAAGTCCAAATGGCTGCCGGCTTTCTCCTAGGAGCAGACTCTGGATGGTCCTTGCAAGTTCCACAGCGGCGCGGCCGCCGAACCATACCACCGAAAGTGCCACCGCTCGTCAGATCGCTGGCGGAGACGGCCTCACCCTCCACCACCGCAGGGCCGCCGCCGCCGCCGCCGCGCGCGCCGCGGCGCCGCCCGGCGCGGTCCAAGATGAGTTTCCAGAAGAGCACGGAGCATACGTAGTGTTCACCAGTCTGACAGACGACCGGCGCGGCAGGCGCCAGCAGCAGCGAGAAGTTAACGCAGTAGCATCGGAAGCCCCTGAGTTCATGCATTGGTCCGAGAAGCCTATCAGCTGGAGTCGGGCGGATCACCCAGAAGTGATGCCGAGTCCGGGCTCGTACGCCTTGGTTCTTGAAGCGACCTTGGCCACTGACAAGCGGGCCGCTCGCTTCTCGCGGATCCTGATAGACGGAGGCAGCAGCATAAACATCCTGTACAAAGATACCATGGAGAAGCTCGGAATCAGACGGAGGCAGCTGCAGAGCAGCCGCACTGTTTTCCATGGGATCGCATCTGCGGCCTCTCCCGCCGCCGATTGGCAAGATTCGATAGATGTCCTCTTCGAGACAAAGATCACTTCCGCCGAGAGCCGATCTGGTTCGAGGTGGTGGACTTGAGAGCCCATACCACGCCTCGCTAGGGCGGCCTGCCCTGGCCAAGTTCATGGCGGTTCCCCACTACGCCTATCTCAAGATGAAGATGCCGACCTCGAAGGGGATCTTGACCGTTGCCGGCGACTACAAGAAGTCGTCCGCCTGCGCGACCGAGAGCAGCCGGCTGGCCGAGTCTCTGGTGATCGCGGCCGAGAAGCGGCTCCTGGACCGTGTCGTGGCGATGGCTGGGAAGCAGCCGGAGATGTCGCCAGACCCCAAGGAGTCGGAGGCAGAAGGATCATTCAAGCCGGCCAAGGAGACCAAGAAGATACCTTTGGACCCGGAGCACCCAGAGAGGTACGCTGTCATGGGCACAGGCCTTGACAGCAAATAGGAAGGCGAGCTCGTCGATTTCCTCCGTGAGAATCGGGACATCTTCGCATGGTCCCCCAAGGACATGCCATGTGTACCGACGGAATTCGCCGAGCACAAATTACACGTCAGGCCAGATGTGAAGCCGGTCAGGCAGCCCTTGCGCCGTCTGTCAGAAGAGAAGAGGAGAGTAGTTGGAGAGGAGATAGCCCGGCTCCTGGCGGCCGGCTTCATCATGGAGGTGTTCTTTCCGGAGTGGTTGGCTAACCTGTCAGGCCGGTGTTGAAGAAAACAAGCAAAGGGCGGATGTGCATCGACTACACCAGCCTCAACAAAGCCTGCCCAAAGGATCCATTCGCTCTGCCAAGGATTGATCAAGTGATAGACTCCACAGCCGGATGCGAGCTGTTGAGTTTCTTAGATGCATACTCAGGATACCACCAGATCAAGTTGAATCCAGCAGACAGGCTAAAGACCGCCTTCATCACGCCGTTTGGAGCCTTCTGCTACCTGACGATGACGTTCGGCTTGAGGAATGCCGGCGCCACCTTTCAGCGTTGCATGCAGAAGTGCCTCCTCAAGCAACTCGGCAGGAATGCCCATGTTTATGTAGATGATGTGGTGGTGAAGACGGAGAAGCGTGGGACGCTGCTTGAGGACCTGAAGGAGACCTTTGAGAATCTGCGCCGATTCCAGATCAAGCTCAATCCAGAGAAGTGCGTGTTCGGAGTCCCAGCCGGCCAGCTCCTTGGTTTTTTGGTCTCCGAACGCGGCATAGAGTGCAACCCTGTGAAGATCAAGGCCATCGAGAGGATGGAGGTACCCACGATCGCTGGACGCAGAAATTCACCGCTGCTATTTCCATAAGCCGATTCATCATCGGTTGGCGAGAAAGCTCGCCATTGTATCAACTAATGAAGAAAACCACTTTTTTCGAGTGGAACCACAAGGCAGATGAGGCATTTCTCCAACTGAAGAAGATGCTGGCGACTCCCCCTGTGTTGGCGGCTCCGACTCCCAAAGAGCCAATGCTTTTGTACATCGCCGCCACCAGTCGGGTAGTCAGCACAGTTATTGTAGTCGAATGCAAGGAGGAAGGCAAGGCGCTCCCGATTCAGAGACCGGTATATTACCTGAGCGAGGTACTGTCGACCTCCAAGCAAAACTACCCTCATTACCAGAAGATGTGCTACGGCGTGCATTTTGCCGCCAAGAAGCTGAAGCCCTACTTCCAAGAGCATCCAATCACTGTGGTTTGCGCTGCCCCACTCGCCGAGATCATCGGAAGCCGAGACGCTTCCGGCCGAGTGGCCAAGTGGGCTATCGACCTAGCTCCTTACACGATCTACTACCAACCTCGCACCGCCATCAAGTCGCAGGCGCTGGCCGACTTCCTCGTCGATTGGGCTGAGACCCAATACTTGCCGCCTGCGCCCGACTCCACTCATTGGTGACTGCACTTCGATGGCTCCAAGATGTGCTCCGGCCTCGGAGCCGGCGTCGTCCTCACTTCCCCCAAGGGCGACAAGCTCAAATACGTGCTGCAAATTCACTTCGCCGCCTCCAACAACGTCGCCGAATATGAAGCACTCGTTCACGGGCTCCGGCTTGCCAAGGAACTCGGCATTCGCCGGATCCTGTGCTACGGCGACTCCGACTTGGTGGTTCAAGAATCATCCGCGATCGACGCCAAGGACGCAAACATGGCAAGCTACCGCTTCCTGGTGCAGCAGCTCAACGGATATTTTGAAGGATGCGAGTTCCTCCACGTACCAAGAAACGACAACGATCAAGCAGATGCATTGGCGCGAGTCGGCTCCACTCGCCAGGCAATACCTTCTGGCGTCGCCCTTCAACGCCTCCTCAAGCCGTCCATCAAGCCTTCACCAGAGTCTGACTCCATTTTCGTGCCGACTTCTCCAGAAATAGTCGGATCCGACTCCAAGACATCAGCAAGCGACCTCAAGAAAGCTACGGCCGCCCGGGATCGCGCCCCGTCGGCCGGGACTGCACCACTGCCCGGGATCGCGCGGTCGGCTCGGGACTGCGCCGATCGACTGGCGCCCGGCCGGCCCGGATCGCACCGGTCGGCCGGGATCGCGCCATGGGCCCAGAGACTCCCTCAATTCAGCAAGCGGCAGCAGAGCCCAGCCCGCCGCCTCCCAGCCCAGCCGCCCTCGTCCAAGTCGCTGTGGTGACGATCGAAGAGATAGCAGCACCTTCATGGGCGCAGCCCATCCTCAAGTTCCTAGTCAACAAGGAGTTGCCTGCAGATGAGTCTCTGGCTCGGCAAGTACAACGCCGAGCGGCAGCCTACACCATAGTCAACGGAGAATTAGTTAGGCGCAGCGTCACTGGTGTCCACCAGCGCTGCGTGGAGCCGGAGCAAGGCCAAGCGATCCTCAAGGACATCCATCGTATGCAGTGTGGTCACCACGCTGGCCTCGAGGGCGCCAGGGCCAAAGCCTTTCTAAGACGGTTTCTTTTGGCCGACCGCCTGGAAGAAGCCAAAGAATTAGTCAAGAAGTGCAAGGTGCCGTGTTCGCTTCCAAGCCCCTTCACCAAGCCATACCGAAGACGATCCCTATCGCCGCCCTTTGCGCTTTGGGGCCCGGACATGGTGGGACCTTTCAAGACGGCCCGAGGCGGCCTGACTCATTTACTCGTCGCAGTGGACAAGTTCACCAAGTGGGTGGAAGCAAAGCCCATCAAGAAATTAAATGGGCCCACAGCAGTGACTTTCATTGCCGACATCACAAAGGCGGTATGGCATACCACACACATCATCACACGCATAACGGCACCAACTTCGCCAAGGGCGCTTTGGCTCGTTTCTGCGCGACGCAGGGCATCCGACTGGACTTAGCGTCCGTTGCCCATCCGCAGTCAAACGGCCAGGTAGAGCGAGCCAACGGCCTCATCCTATCCGGCATCAAGCCTCGATTGGTCGAACCACTCGAGCGCCGCCACCAAGGTGGAAGAGCTGCTCGCCGTCCTCTCGAGTCTCGCGACGACCAACAGATCAACCGGCTTCACGCCGTTCTTCCTCGCTTCACGGTGCCGGTTGCCTATCCCGACGGATATACAATTCGACTTCCACGAGTCTCCATGTACACCAAGAGGAGGTCAAGAAGCACGCCAAGACAGCGCCGACACCGGAAGAGGGCGGCTTGCCGCACTCACCGTCCAAAGATCTACCAAAGCAGAGCTCGCGGCGATACTACAATCGCAAGGTCAAGCCAAGATCATTCCAAGAGGGCGATTTGTGCTCCGCTGATTCAGAGAACAGCCGCCAAGCTAAGTTGTCGGCGCTTTGGGAAGGCCCCTTCATCATCAAGCAAAGTGTTGGGAAACGATGCCTACTACGATCGACGCCGAAGCCTCGGCGGCAAGAGAGACGACTCGCAAAGAGACAGAGCCCGTGGAACGCAAATCTTCTTCAAGGTTTTACACTGATATAGTATGTATCACGCTACTTCCCTTTTCAGATAAGCACTAAGACCTTAGGCCTTCGAGCCGAGCTCGGGACTGCTTTTTGATTATCTCAGATGATATGAATTTCGCTCAAATGCTTCCCCATTTTTATCATACCGTCGCAAGACTGGTCCGGCTAAGTCGCCCGGGACTCGCCGCTTTGTGCTATGAAGCGCCCCGAGGTCGACAGTAATGTGCCGCGCCAAAGCCGTCTCCTCACAGAAGCCACAGCCGCAGAGCGATCGTCGGTAAAGAGGGAGGCGGAAAGTGAGCGCGCACGTGAAAAATGGCTAAGGGCTTAAGAGCTACGCATAGCACAAACCGGCTCTCGGTTGCCCCCTATTTGAGCCGACTCACGAGCAGTCGGCTCACAGTTTTAACCTCTATTAAGAACGGCTGACTTTGAGAGTCGGCCGGCCGATTCCCAGCCAAACTTGCTACGACTCTTTAAACGACTAAGTACTTGCCCCCAAGGTAGCTGAGCCTGACCCAGCGGCAGTCCGCAGAGCGGCTGCCCAGATGGCGAGACGGCAACCAGAGGAAGGCGACAAAGGAAAACAGTCTAAAAGAGCCAAAGCAAGGTATATGGAAACTTGATAAATATTTACATAAGGCCCTTGGCCGAATACACCCCGCGGGTGGAATTGTTCGCAACTAACAAGTTTTTCAAAAGAACAAAAGAAAAGGTAAGGCTGATGCATCCTAGGAGGCGGCCTCCGGAGCCGGAGGGCCGGAGGCGGCGGCAGCTTCAGGGCCGGGCAAGCGGTGGGCGGTCTCGGCTGGTCGCCTCGGCGACGCTTGCCTTGCCCTTCCGAGGCTCGTTCTTTGGAGGCGCGATCGCCGAGGCTGGTCGCCTTCTTCGTGCTCGGCGCCTCCTCCTCGCTTCCGCCCTCCGACTCGTCCTCCCTCGGTGCTGGAGCCAATCACCTCCGCCGAGTCCTCCTCGTAGTCTGGTGCATCCCGAACCACTCAGCGGAGCCTCCTCGCTGCCGGGCGGTCCGCTCGGGCACAAAGACACTAGTGTCCGGTACTCGGCGATGGCCGCCAGGCCGACGAGGGCGCCTTCCACAGCCTCCAGCTCGGCTGGGCCTCCGACCGAACGCTGCCAGCGGTCCAGTCCAGTCCGGGTACCAACCCTTGATTTAACTCAAGGCCGGCGTGTTCGCAAGACGGGCCGAGGAGCCCTCAAGCCTCGGCGGCCGGGCGGCGACCTCCAGCCGGTCGGCCGTCCGATCGGCGGTGCGAAGAGCCGCACCTCCGCCATAGGGCGGTGACGACTTGGGCGCCGTAGCGTTGAAGACGGGCGACGACGGTGAGCAGGCCGAAGGCGAGCCCCGATGCTCAAGATCTGCTCGTCGACAGTGCGGGGCGCGTTGGCGGTGATCACCTCGCCCTGCGCCCTTCGCTCCTCCCGATCCGCCTCGATGGCCGGAATGACGGCCTGCGAGTGGCCCGGGAAGAAGTCTGCGAAAGACAAGAAAGGAAACAGTCAAGAAAAACCAGAAAACAGTTCGACAAAGAATCGAAAGACCAAAAAGAGAAGACGGGAGTTACCGTCGACGACGTCCTCAAGCACGTGGTAGCCGGAGGTCAGCATCGCCTCGCGGTCGGTCCAGGCGGCCCGCTCCATCTCGAACTCGGCCAGAAGGGCATCCTCCCGCGACTTGGCGTCCGCCTGCGCCTTCCGAAGCAGATCCTTCGCCGCGGCTTATGCCGCCAGAGGTCGCGTTTGAGCGAGCTTGTCGACTCTTCCTCCTTAGTGCGACGGGCGGCGTTGGCCTCATCCAGCTGCCCTTGAAGGGCGGCATTGGCGCTGAAGCCCAAAGAAACATCATCAAGAAGAAGAGTCGCCGGAGATCCGCCCGGCTGCGCAGAAGCCGCCCGAATCTCGGGATTATAGCCCTGGCGCGCTTAACGCGCTCGCGGAGAAGAAGGAAAGAAGTCGCCAGAGATCCGGCCGATCAGCGCAGCAGCCGTCCGAATCTCGGGATTACAGCCCGCTGGTGCGCCAATACCGCAAAAAAGGAAAAATCCGCTTACCTCGACTCTCCGCCAGATCGGGCGTCCGCTCTCAGCTCTTCAACGTTGCGGTTGAAGGCGGAAAGTCGGAGGTTGTGGTATTCCTGCAAGGACGGCAAAGCAAGGTCGCCCAGAGATCGCCAAAGGAGTTCGAGCCGCCGCCAAGCAGCCGACCAACTCGGGATTACACCAGCAGGTGCTGGCGCGCTTCACGAGAAAGAGACAAGAGAATCAAAAAACAAATCATACCCGGACTGAGGCCCGCATGGCCAGATGCGTCCTGGTGTAGAGCTGGAGGGCCTCGCCTTCCTTGCGCAACTTGGACTGAACGTCCAAGAGCGCCTGGTTCAGCGGGCCGTTGCCGCCTTCGCGCACCCAGCCGGTGGGCGCGGCACTGGAGGCCTCGGCGTCCAGATTCGCCATGCTGGCGGCGTCCGTCTCCCGAGCCCGCGGCGCGGAGCTCGTCCTTTCGACTCGGCGGCGAGTCGGCGCCGCGACCTGCAGAAGCAGCTGCGCGTCGGCGTCGTCCGCGGCCGGCGGGTCCTGCGGGTCCACAGGCTGCTTGCCGTGCGGCCTCGAGGACGGAGGCGGCGGTGGTGGCGGAGGCGGCGCACGAGTGTCCGAGCCCGAAGCATCGCCGCCTTCCTCGGCGAGAGGATTGGCGGTGCCGACCTCCCCGGTCTGCCCCGTAAAGTCAGGCGGCGGCGGCGCTGATGACAGGGGAGGGACAAGCATCGCCGCGCGACGAAGAACGACCGCCTCGGCGTCCCGCTTTGACGCGGCCGCAGCCGCGGCCACGGCCTCTTCCAGATGCCGCTGGGCATCGGCGGCCGCCTTGTCGGCTCGCGCTTTCTCCAGCGTCTCGCCTCCTCCCGCGCTTCTCCTGCGTTCCGCCGCCGCCCCGGAGATCGGCGGCGGGTCGACCCGCCAGCGTGTTGGAGGACGCCGCCCCGACCCCATGACGGAGGGCGCGCGACTCTCTCAAGGAGAGGGGGCTGGAGAGGAGAGGGCGAGAGTCGAGTAATCTGCGAAGTCAAGAAGACGCAAAAGTAAAAACTTACGAAGAGACAAGCGGCGGCTTTTCACTTCCTTCCGAAGCGGTTAGCCCGCGCCGCCTCCTCCCGCTGGTCGCGCGGCGGTTCCTCGGTTTTTCGCCGGCCGCCGAGCGCACTCGCCCGGCGTGGCGCTTTCTTCGACCCGCCTGGTTGGAGGGGCCGGCTCTCGGTTAGGGGCGCGGGACGACCTGCGCCGATGTCATCTCGGGCCAATCGGCGAGGTCGCCGACGGCTCGAGGCCGCCCTCCTCCTCCTCCGCCGCTTTTCGCGGCGGCCTCAGCGCCGCTGCTCCTGTGTCGGGTCGCCAACGCCGCTGAACTCGCGGTCAGGGACGATATCGCAAGCAGCTCTTCGGCGCCGCAGAAGCGCCAAGAGGGATTCTGCTCAAAAGAAACTAGCATGATCGAGTTCAAGTCGATGCGAGCAAGATTGGAACACGATGGGAAACTTACCTCCGGCAGAGGGTTGTCACGAAAGTACGGCTCTTTGCCGAATCGCCACTCGCCGGTGAACTTGTAGTGGGCGATGAGGTTCACCATGTTCGCCACTTCCACGCTGCATGTCCTTGGTGCACAGCTGGCTGGGATCATGCCGCCGCTCATCCGCGATGAGATGGGGCCGCCTTGAGCGAAGCACTCGGCGCGCCACAAAGGCGGCCAGGAGGTCGGAGGCGACGAGCCCTCCGATCTGCGCCAGATTCGGAGGCGCGCCACGGCGCCGACCGAGGCCGAGAGCGTCTTCGACCGCTGGGACCAGTGGCCGGCCGCCGCCACCGCTCGGGGTCGGCGGGCGCAGAGTTGACCCGCATCGCCGCCGGTGGCGACATTCTTCACGAGAAGTATGTCTTCGCCACATCTTCACCGACTTTATCAGCCGGATGGACAGGAAGGGGTTGTCGGCCGTCGCGGCGCCGGACGCGATGAACGTGCCACATCATGCGGGCGCGCGGCAGCCGCGTGCCGAAGCCGAGGAGAAGAACTCTCCCCACAGCTCGATGGTGGGGAGAACGCCGATGTACGCCTCGCACAAGGTGGCGAAGGCGGAGAGGAGTACCACCGCGTTGGGGGTAAGGTGGTGCGGCTGCAGATGATACAGCTCGAGGAACGAGCGGAGGAATCCGCTCGCCGGGAGGCCCATCCCGCGCATGAGGTGCGAGCGGAAGATGACCCGCTCGCCTGCCTCCGGCGCGGGCCGGATTTCCCCCTCCGGCGCGGGGCGGGCCTGCACCCGGTCAGCGCTCGGAAGGCGGCGGGTCCGGCGGAGGAACTCGATGTCCTCTGCGGCCCACGCCCGAAAGCCGTCCCACTCGCCGGAGCGCGAGGCAGTGGGCGCGGCGGAGGAGGAGCTCATCGCCGGCGGAGAGGAAAGAGCAGCGGAGCAGCGGCGCGACGGAGCAAGAAGAAGAGGAAGAGCAGCAGAGCAGCGGCGCGAAGGAGCAAGAAGAAGGGCGAAAGGGCAGAGGAGGGAGTGCGCGTGCTGCGCCGCCCCTCCCCCTCGGCCTATTTATAGCCCCAGGGGCTGAGAAGCCGAGGGGGCGACGTGGGGATTAACTGTGCCCACGACCCCACGATGCCCCACGATCAAAAACCCCACGCAGTTACTGCGCGCAGTAACGGCGTGGGGATGCCAACCGCCCTCGGCCGCAGCGGATCCGCTCGGGAGCCGAGGCGCGGTAGTGGCGGGCCCCACTGGCGGCTCGTCCGTGCCACGCGTGTGGTCAGCAGGCTATCGCCCCACGTGGCGCCACGCGATAGGGACCGCCTTTGCGATGATGGGGAAGCGTGGCCGATACGCCGCCGCTTCCCGCCATGGCTCGCGAGGCCGCTCCGCGGCCGCAGCAATCGAATCTCGAGTCGGCGCCGCAGATATTGAAACTGACGAAGCCCACGAGGCGGCGCCCGCCGGGCTTCGCCAGCTTCGGGGACTACTGTCGGGTAATGGGCCATGGGTAGGCTGACCCAGGACCCAAGATCTTTCAAGACATCGGGGCGGGCTGCGCCCCTCAGCCGAGTCCCAGCAGGACGACCTCCGAGAAGGCCGAGTCTCGACTGGGCGACCTTCGAGAAGGCCGAGCCTCAGTTAGGCGACCTTCGGAAAGGCCGAGCCCCAGTTGGCGACCTTCGGAGAGGCCGAGTCCCAGCTGGCAACCTTCGAGGAGGCCGAGCCTTAGCAAGGCGACCTTCGAGAAGGCCGAGCCCAAGTTGGCGACCTTCGGAGAGGCCGAGTCCCAGCTGGCAACCTTCGAAGAGGCCGAGCCTCAGCAAGGCGACCTTCGAGAAGGCCGAGTGCCAAGACGGCGACCCCAGACCAAGCCGACTCCGGGCTTGCGGCCTCCCAAGGGGCCGACTCCGAGAGTCGGCCCGCGACCTTCCACGGAAACCAACGCCGGGTACAGCCCGTCGTGGCTGTCCCCTCGGACCTACGGGAGGGGGGGCATGGCTACAGTAAGCCGCGTCACCAGGAGATCTCCGGTGAGGCGTGGCACTGTTGCCATGCCACCCCTGACTTCAGCCACAGTGCGCGCGGTACTGTACCCACGATGGCGGCGCATACGGCACGGAGATCGCCAGGCCCTCCGTGAGTGGGATAGAAGAGTTCGGCCGGAGAGTCCGAAGACGGCCCTGCAGGAGTCGGTCTCCCCGGAGTCGGCCGCCCCCTGGCCAGGGCCCCACGAGCCATAAACCAGATTGGACGGGGAGTGGCAACAGTGATCACCTGACAGGCGGCGACACTGTTCCCACGACCCCATGACCATGCTCGCATCATCGAGTGTTGACAAGATTACTCGTTCATGGGATTCCGACCATGATCGGGGCCCCAAGTCGGCGGAGAAGACGGCCGAAGAGAGATCGACGATGGGGCCACGCCCAGTCAGATTACCATTGTACCCCCGGGGGGCAGGCCTATATAAACCCCCCGGGGCACCCATGCAAAGGGTTCGGCCCTGAGTAGGTTCTTAGACACATAGCAAGAGGGAAAGAGCTAGCCTTGCTCCTTCCTACCTCCACACAGCTCGAGGAGCACCATTGTGCTATCACCCCATAGTGATCATGCGGAGACCCCGCAGAGCAGCAGTAGGGGTGTTATCTCCTCGGAGAGCCCCGAAGCTGGGTAAGATTCGCCGGCGTGCATGCCTTCGCCTCATCCCGCTTCCAGGCACTGGCGACGTTCTACTCGCCCCCACCATGATAAGCCACCCGTTGGCATATGTCGCATCCAATCCCCGACACCCAACGAACAGCTACCAAAAGAATGACTCACAACGAGGACTGCATCTTCACTTTCCGCCCTTGGACGCATCGCATGCCCTCATCAATAGCAATGTCCCGCTGCGTATCATCTCCGCACCCGCTCGAAGTTGCTTGACATCTTCTCCCGTTTGCAGACCTGCCCAATATAAGAGGAAAGAAACCACCGTAAAGACAATTTCAATAGAAGTTTTGATCATTTTCTTCTCGAAGGGGCTTTGTTACGAGCGAGCCAGATAGCCCAAGTGACTGCTCCCAGTGCCACGGTATAGAAGGATTCATAACCTGACAAGAAAGAATGGCACCAAACAAAGAACTGTCAGTAATTACGAGGACACAAGTATGTCCTGAGGGTGACCCCAATCGATTGCCAGACAACTTTAGCAACATGACAATCAAAAAACAAGTGGTGGGATGTTTCAATTTGTTTGCAAAAGGAACACACAGGGTTCCAGGCCATTTACGTTGGCGCATCACCTGCCTAGTGAGCACCGCATCTTGAGACAATTGCCAAAGAAAGATCTGGATCTTAAGGGGGAGCCTCGCTTTCCAAATCCATTTGTAATTGCACCCACTGAGAGGTTTTTCTAGCCACTTGTACATGGATTTAGTAGTGAACTGACCAGTTTTGTTCAGACTCCAGTAAACAGAGTCTCTGTCACCTAACAGATTCATATTATGAATAGTAGCTCTCATCTTAGACCATTGCTCTGTAAGTTCGTCGTCAAGTCTTCTACGAAAGAAATCAGTACAGATCATAGATTCTAGTTTGTCTAAAGTGCAATCCCGATTCACACAAATGTTGAACACGCGCGGGAATTGGTCCATGAATGGGGGCATCCCATTGATAGAATCTTTCCAAACCCGTGTCAGGTTACCAGATTCTGTATGGATTTTCCCGCCAATCAAATATAGATCCTTGATCTTAAGGAGATTTTTTCAGCAAGGTGAATCGGTGAAGCGGGGCCTGACAGTTGCAACTGTCTGATTACGCACATATCTCGCTTTCACAATATCTTGCCAAATTCATTTCTGAGTGTCAAGCTTCCACCACCATTTGAGCATCAGGCTGATGTTTTGTTTGCGCAAGTCTTTGATGCCAAGACCATCCTTATCTTTGGACCGACAAATTTTACTCCATCTAACCAAATGATATCGGCGCTTCTTATTGCACCCCTGCCAGAAAAACCTCCTCCTATGTTTATCGAGTTTCTCCACAAAGGTCTTGTTCATCAACCACATGGACATGTGGTAGAGGGAAAATTGTTGTGACCACTGAATCTAGCAGAGTGTGTCTCCCTCCCATGGAGGTAGCATTACCAACCCAGGCATCAAATCTAACCAGATATTTATCAACAATAAACTCCCAGTCTGAATTCCTGAGAGTAGTAGAACTCACCGGCATACCTAAGTATTTAAGAGCGAAATGACCTATGTCATAGTTAAACAACTCAGCATATGCCTTATTAATTTGATCATCCCCCCCAACAGTCAAGATCTCACTCTTATGAATGTTCACTTTGAGCCCGGACATCATTCCAAAGGTGTACAGGAGAAGTTTAAGATTCACAACTTTCTCAATATCGTGCTCCAAACAGATGATCGTGTCATTCGCGTACTGTAACACCGTGACCCCATTGGGAATCAAGTCAGGGGCCAAACCCACAGTAAGATTATTTTTCTGGGCATTTTTAATCATTTTTGTCAGGCACTCAACAACAAGATTGAATAGAAAAGGTGAGTGGAGATCCCCCTGACGAACCCCATTAGCACTCTGGAAGTATGGACCCACACAGTTATTAAGTTTGATGCTGACAGTGCCATTGCGGAGGATCTTCTCGACCCAACCACACCATTTTTGATCAAAACCTCGTAGTTTGTGGCACTCAAGCAAGAAATCCTAGTTAAATTTGTCGTATGCTTTCTCGAAATCGAGTTTAAGAGCCACCCCCACCCTCTTTTTGACATGAGTGTAATTGAGTAGTTCATGTAGGGCCAGAAGCCCATCCATAATGCTTCTGCCTTTCACACAAGCATTTTTGAGTGGGACTGATAAGGATGTCAGCATATCTAGCAACCCTCCTATCCATAGCTTTCGTGATCAGCTTGTATGGACAACGAAGCAGGCATATGGGTCGGAATTGCTGAATACGACCAGCCCCAGATATTTTCGGCAGCAATGTGATAATCCCATAGTTTAGACGCTGCACATCCAAGGTGCCTTTATGGAAACTACCAAAGATTCGCATGATATCCCCTTTAACTATATCCCAACATCACTGATAAAATTCAACAGGAATGTTATCAGGGCATGGGGCCCTGTTGACTTCCATGTCAAACAGAGTAGCTTTAACCTCTTCTTCAGAGAATTCCCTAGTAAGATCAGCATTATCCTCTGCTGATAACTTTTTGTTGGTAGCCCAGGTATCAGGGTCGAGATGAAAAATATTACCAGGAGCCGGCCAAACAACTCTTTGTAGAAATTTGTGGCATGAGCTAGAAGATTCTCAGTACCTTCAATCTCCACATCCCCACATTTTAGGGCATGAATGGTGTTTTTTCGTCTACGACCATTAGCTATTTTATGGAAGTAGTCCGTATTGCGGTCTCCTCTCAAGAGCCAGCGTTCATGGGACTGCTGCAGTCAATAGATATCCTCCGCAGCTAACATCTTGTAAAGTTTAACACACACATCTACCTTTCTGCCATAAAGCTCAGGTGGTAGGGGACCTTCTTCCTCTGCTTCTTCAAGCAATTATAATTCCATCCTAAGATCCTCTTTACGTCTCTTGGCATGCCCAAACTTATCCGAACCCCATCCTTTGAAGTAAGATTTAAATCTCTTGAGTTTAATGTTTAGAACGTCAATAGGATCTAAGGCTGCAACTTTCCTATTCCAAGTCTTAGCTACCATGTCAAGGAATCTATCATCTTTCAACCAGGAGATATCAAAACGAAACTCTTGTGTTTTGGGAGAATCCCTCTTTTCATCATCAGTGTACAAGAGGAGTGGATTATGGTCAGATAGCTCTCTAACCAATTTCCTCATAGATACCATGGGAAACAACTGTTCCCAAGAATCAGACAGCAACACCCTATCCAATTTTTCTAAAGTAGGTGGGATTGATTATTAGACCAGGTGAACTTGACCCCGCTCATATAAATTTCTATAAGGCCAAGAGTATTTATAATGGAGTTGAACTGGTCTGAGTTTTTGGAGTGCTGCATCTTCTTGTTCTTTTCACCACTATGTCTCAAGATGTTAAAATCTCCACCAACTATATAGGGCAAGTCTGTGTTGTGGCAAAAGGAAGCTAGTTCCAAAGAAAATCCTCCCTATGTTCCTCATGAGCCGAGCCATACACCACCAAAAGGCTCCAGACAATTTTTGTTTTTAGATTTTTTGTATTCAATTGCAATATGTATTTGCCTTTGTTGCAACTCAACATCTCCAGGATGTTAGTGCGGATACCACACAGAATACCACTAGGTCTGCCAATGGCAGGCACCCATTCCCAATGGAAATTATTAAAAGGGCCAAATTTCCTAAGGAGCTTGGGAGGGAAATCCTTCTTCAAAGTTTCTTATAAACCTAAGAAATCAATGGAGTGGTCACTAATAATATCAAAGAGGTAGGTGGCCATCCCCTTCTTGCCCACCCCTCTGCAGTTCCAAATGAGACCTCTCATTTGGAACGGGTGTTTTTTTCCTAGCTCTGGTGGCCCTGCAAGGCAAGGTAGAGCCGCCTGGCTCAGTAGCAGTATCATTCTTCTTTTTCTGACTCCTAGTCACAGGCCTAGGAAGTCTGACATCAACTCTCTTTCTATTCTTCTTAAGAGATTTAGACTTAACTAGCTTATCATTGACACATTCATCCTCATCTAGCCAAGTAAGATTCAAGGGAGTATCCTTACCTAACCCATTAATGATAAACATATCATCAGCACCCTGATCATCATGGGGGTTGATGTTTTTTTTCTATCAAATTAACCCTAGCAGATTCTAGTTCCCTCAAGATATCAACACAGGAGAAATCATTATCAGGAATTAACACCCCCATCTTAGTAGCATGATTAATAATCTCAGAATTAGCCAACGCAGCAAAAAGTATTGTGATTAACAGAATTGGTGTTACCTTTCATATTTTTGGCATTGGCCAGGAAGGAGGCTCTGGCTTCCATATCCATATGCTGAAGATGAGTGTTGTGCTGGCTAAACCGAAGATGCAGCTCAGGTGCAAGTGGTGGTGTAGGTATAATCTCCTCGCAATCAGGATGAGGAAGCTGTACCGTGTAATCCATGGAGGTCTTCATGTCAGCTTCAACTTTCTCAGGATGAGGAAGTTATTCTCTATCTTTAGTTATGGATATGGAACACGAAATACCAAAACAATTAGGTGTAATTGCTACTCATGGAGATGGGGAACCTCCTAAAACCCTCGATGCTCATTATGTGAAAGATATTATGTGCTACTTTGATAATCCTGAGAAAACCCCATTCAATTATGTTATGGGAGACACGTTGGATCAGCGTGAATACTTTAGGGATTATCGCTTGACTCAAAAAGGGAAACTATTATGGGATCAAATTTATATGTTGCATTGGTATGCTCGGCAACTATGCTCAAGATATGATTATACTTGTTGCTCTAGGATGAAGGCTCCACACCTTCCCTTTTCATGCAAATTCAATGATGATAAAACCTTGGCTTCTTATAATAGTATATATGATTACTATGATGTGGAACAAATAGAAGAATTCATTGCTTTTATGGGTGCTTATGAAATTGAATATTTTGTTTAAAGAGTGTGAAAATCTTTATGATGCTGTTTACAGACCTGAAAATTTAGCTATCCTTAAATATTGCTATGAGAATTATAAATACAATTATGATATTGATGAATTTATTGAGAAAGTCTTCGCTGTCCAAGAAGAGACTAATATTTTGCAGGAATCTATGGAAGAAGAAACTGATGAAACTTTGAGCTCATTGGATGAAAAAGATGAGGAGGAGAGCGAAGAACAAAAGGAGGAAGAGCGGATTGATCACCCGTGTCCGAATGATGATTGCTATGATGATTGTTATGATCCCGTTGATTCTTTTCAAATACCCCTTTTTGATGATGCTTGCTATGCTTGTGGCCATGATGCCAATATGAATTATGCTTATGGAGGTGAACTTGCTATAGTTCCTTTTGTTAAACATGAAATTGTTGCTATTGCACCCACACATGATAGTCCTATTATCTTTTTGAATTCTCCCTATTACACTATATCGGAGAAGTTTGCCCTTATTAAGGATTATATTATGCATTGCGTTTTACTACTACACTTGATGATTTTGATAGATATAATATGCATGTGCTTGCTGCTCCTACTTGCAATTATTATGAGAGAGGAACTACATCTCTGCCTCTTTATGTTTCCAACATTATAAAATTGCAAGAAACTGCTTATACTATGCATTGGCCTTTACTACGTGTGCATGACTTGTTCTTTTATGACATGCCAATGCATAGGAAGAGAGTTAGACTTCGTCATTGCTTGATATATGTTACTTTGTGCTCAGTACTAAATTACAAATCATTGTTAATTAAAATTGGCTTTGATATACCTTGGGATCCAGGTGGATCCATTACTTAAGCACTAAATGCCTAGCTTAATGGCTTTAAAGAAAGCGCTGCCAGGGAGACAACCCGGAAGTTTTAGAGAGTCATTTATTTTTGTTGAGTGCTTTTATATAGTCTAAGAAAAAGAGGTGAATCCAAAACTTTTCAAAAAGGAAAGCGAAAGTGAGAAAGACAAGCATTGTTGAAGTGGGGGAGCTCCTTGAACTTTGTTCGTGCTCACAGAAACTTTGCGAATCTTAATTGCAGACACTTTTCATCAAAAATAATTATCCCCTTGTACAATTCCATGGTATTATAAAAATAATGTGCCAAGGTTTGCCTTTAGGATGTTTAGATTGCTTGTTGGTTTGTGCGGTGCAGGACAGAAACTTTGGCTGTAATGCGCGATTTTACATTTTTTACTGGAATGTCAAACGGTTCTGAATCTTATTGCACTGTCTTTACATACAAATTTTTTATTTTTTCTAATTTTGGCAGAATTTTTTGGGTATCATAATTATGGTGAATGTTCAGATTACTACAGACTGTCCTCTTTAAGACAGATTCTGTTTTTGATGCATAGCTTGTTTTGATGAAACTATCAATTTCGATCAGTGGATTAAGCCATGGAAAAGTTATATTACAGTAGCTACAATGCAAAAATTAAATATGAATTTGTTGAGGATCGAGGAGGTCTCGATATGAGGAAAAGGAAGAGAGGCAAGAGCTCAAGCTTGGGGATGCCCAAGGCACCCCAAGTAAATATTCAAGGAGACTCAAGTGTCTAAGCTTGGGGATGCCCCGGAAGGCATCCCATCTTTCTTCAACAAGTATCAGTATGTTTTCGGATTCGTTTCATTCATGTGATATGTGCAAATCTTGGAGCGTCTTTTGCATTTAGTTTTCACTTTTTTTATGCACCAACTGGTATGAGATAGTCCTTGGTTGATTTATAGAATGCTCATTGCACTTCACTTAAATCTTTTGAGTATGGATTTATAGAATGCTTCATGTGCTTCACTTATATCATTTGAAGTTTAGATTGACTGTTTCTCTTCACATAGGAAACCTCCATTTGTAGAATGCTCTTTTGCTTCACTTATATTTGTTAGAGCGTGGGCATATCTTTTTTAGAAAGAATTAAACTCTCTTGCTTCACTTATATCTATTTAGAGAGATAACAGGAATTGGTCATTCACATGGTTAGTCATAAAATCCTACATAAAACTTGTAGATAACTGAATATGATATGTTTTATTCCTTGCAATAGTTTTGCGATATAGAGATGATAATATGTGGGAGGTACAAGTAAATGGTTGTGTTTAGTAAGGATATTGGTGTTAAGGTTTGTGATTCCTGAGCATGCACATATGGTCTCCTAACTATGTAACCAAATTGGCGCGCATTGTATTTTGATTGTTTATCTTTGCGTAAAGATCGGGGGAGGGCGCGATGGTTAACTCCTACCAACCTCCCCCCTAGGAGCATGCGTAGTAGTACTTTGCTTCGAGGGCTAATAAACTTTTGCAATAAGTATATGAGTTCTTTATGACTAATGTGAGTCCATGGATTATACGCACTCTCACCCTTCTGAAAAAAAATATGCCCTAGAGGCAATAATAAAGTTATTATTTATTCCCTCATATCATGATAAATGTTTATTATTCATGCTAGAATTGTATTAACCGGAAACATAATACATGTGTGAATACATAGACAAAACTATGGTCACTAGTATGCCTCTACTTGACTAGCTCATTAATCAAAGATGGTCATGTTTCCTGACCATAGACATGTGTTGTCATTTGATTAGTGGGATCACATCATTAGAAGAATGATGTGATTGACATGACCCATTCTCGTTAGCCTAGCACTTGATCGCTTAGTATATTGCTATTGCTTTCTTCATGACTTGTACAAAGTTCCACGCAACTATGAGATTGTGCAACTCCTGTACCGGAAGAACACTTTGTGTGCTACCAAACGTCACAACGAATCGGGTGATTATAAAGGTGCTCTACAGGTGTTTCAAGGTTCATGTTGAGTTGGCATAATTCGAGATTAGGATTTGTCACTCCGATTGTCGGAGAGGTATCTCTCGGCCCTCTCGGTAATACTCATCACTTAAGCCTTGCAAGCATGTAACTAATGAGTTAGTTATGAGATGACGACATGTAACAAGTAAAGAGACTTGCGGCACCGAGATTGAACTAGGTATTGATACCGACGATCAAATCTCGGGCAAGTAACATACCGATGACAAAGGGAACAAAGTATGTTGTTATGCGGTTTGACCGATAAAGATCTTCGTAGAATATGTAGGAACCAATATGGACATCCAGGTCCCGCTATTGGTTATTGACTAGAGACGTGTCTCGGTCATGTCTACATTGTTCTCGAACCATAGGGTCCGCACGCTTAAGGTTTCGATGACAGTTATATTATGAGTTTATGTATTTTGATGTACCTAAGGTTGTTCGGAGTCCCGGATGTGATCACGGGCATGACGAGGAGTCTCGAAATGGTCGAGACATAAAGATTGATATATTGGACGGATATATTTGGACACCGGAAAGGTTCGGAAGAGTTTGGGAATATATCGGAGCTCCGGAGGTTACCGAACCCCGGGAAGTATATGGGCCTTATTGGGCCCATGTAGGAGGAAGGAGAAGGAGCAGGGAGGGGGCGCCCCAAGCCCAATCCGATTGGGGAGGGGGCCGCCCCTTTCCTTTCTCCTTCCCCTCTTCCTTTCCTACTACTAGTACTCCTTCCTACTAATAGTACTCCTTCCTTCCCTCCAAATAAGATAAGGAAAAGAGGGACACCTACTTGGAGTAGGTTTCTCCTCCTATGGCGCCCCCTCCTTGGGCCGGCCACCTCCTCCCTCCCTCCTTTATATACGGGGTAGGGGGCACCCTAGACGCACAAGTTGATCATTGATCGCCTTAGCCGTGTGCGTGCCCCCTCCACGATATTACACCTCGGTCATATTGTAGCGGTGCTTAGGCGAAGCCCTCGTGACAGAGAACATCAAGATCGTCACCACGCCGTCGGTCGACGGAACTCCCCTCGGCGCCTCTCTTGGATTGGAGAACGAGGGTGCGCCATCGAGCTGCACGCGTGTCAAGAACTCGGAGGTGCCGAGTAACGGTGCTTGGATCGGTCGGACCGGAGGACGACGACTACTTCCTCTACGCTGCGCCAACGCTTCGCTTCGGGTTCACGAGGGTACGAGACAACACTCTCCCCCTCGTTGCTATATCATCACCATGATCTTGCGTGTGCGTAGGAAATTTTTTGAAATTACTACGTTACCCAACACCTTCCATCATTGCTAGCCTCTTCGGTATTGTGCATTGCCCTCTCTCACCTCGAGAGTTGGTGCAAACTTCGTCGGTGCATCCAAACCCCGTGATATGATACGCTCTATCACACATAAGCCTCCTTATATCTTCCTCAAAACAGCCACCATACCTACCTATCATGGCATTTCCATAGCCATTCCGAGATATATTGCCATGCAACTTCCATCATCATCATATACATGACTTGAGCATTCATTGTCATATTGCTTTGCATGATCGTAAGATAGCTAGCATGATGTTTTCATGGCTTGTATGTTTTTTTGATATCTTTGATATGCTAGATCATTGCACATCCCGGTACACCGCCGGAGGCATTCATATAGAGTCATATCTTTGTTCTAGATATCGAGTTGTAACATTGAGTTGTAAGTAAATAAAGTGTGATGATCATAATTATTAGAGCATTGCCCCAGTGAGGAAAGGATGATGGAGACTATGATTCCCCCACAAGTCGGGATGAGTCTCCGGACTTTATGAAAAATAAAAGAGGCCAAAGAAGCCCAAATAAAAAAAGAGGCCAAAGAAGCCCACCAAAAAAAGAAAATAAAAAATGAGAGAAAAAGAGAGAAGGGGCAATGTTACTATCCTTTTACCACACTTGTGCTTCAAAATAGCACCATGTTCTTCATATAGACAGTCTCTTGAGTTATCACTTTCATATACTAGTGGGAACTTTCATTATAGAACTTGGCTTGTATATTCCGGTGATGGGCTTCCTCAAATCCCCGAGGTCTTCATGAGCAAGCAAGTTGGATGCACACCCACTTAGTTTCAGTTTGAGCTTTCATACACTTATAGCTCCAGTGCATCCGTTGCATGGCAATCCCTACTCCTCGCATTGACATCAATTGATGGGCATCTCCATGGCCCGTTGATTAGCCGCGTCGATGTGAGACTTTCTCCCTTTTTGTCTTCTCCACACAACCTCCACCATCATACTCTATTCCACCTATAGTGCTATATCCATGGCTTGTGCTCATGTATTGTGTGAGGGTTGAAAAAGCTGAAGCACGCTAAAAAGTATGAACCAATTGCTTGGCTGACACCAGGATGAGCATGAGGGGTACCTTGTGTTAAGAAAAGGGAGCATACAAGACTATATGATTTTGTAGGGATAACGTTCTTTAGCATTGATATTTTGGAAGACATGATTGCTTGTTGCGATGCCCAAATTATTATAGTTTTTATGTCAAATTATAGACTATTGCCTTGAATCACTCGTGTCTTAATATTCATGCCATGATTAGATATATGATCAAGATTATGCTAGGTAGCATTCCACATAAAAAAATATCTTTTTTATCATTTACCTACTCGAGGACGAGCATGAATTAAGCTTGGGGATGCTGATACGTCTTCGTCGTATCTATAATTTTTGATTGTTCCATGCCAATATTATTCAACTTTCATATACTTTTGGCAACTTTTTATACTATTTTTGGGACTAACATATTGATCTAGTGCCCAGTGCCAGTTCCTGTTTATTGCATGTTTTATGTTTCGCAAAAACCCCATATCAAACAGAGTCAAACGGGATAAAAACGGACGGAGAATATTTTTGGAATAGTTATGATTTTTGGGAAGAAAATCAACGCGAGACGGTGCCCGAGGAGGCCACGAGGCAGGGGGCGCACCCCTGACCCTCGTGGGCACCCCGTAAGGCAGTTGCTGCTCTTCTTTTGCCGCAAGAAAGCTAATTTCCGAAAAAAATCATGTTGAAGGTTTCGATCCAATCAGAGTTACGGATCTCCGGATATATAAGAAACGGTGAAAGGGCACAATCTGGCGACGCAGAAACAGAGAGGGACAGAGAGACAGATCCAATCTCGGAGTGGCTCTCGCCCCTCCCATGCCATGGAGACCATGGACCAGAGGGAAACCCTTCTCCCATCTAGGGAGAAGGTCAAGGAAGAAGAAGAAGAAGGGGGGCTCTCTCTCCCCCTCTCTCCCGGTGGCGCCGGAATGCCGTCGGGGGTCATCATCATCACCGTGATCTACACCAACACCTCCGTCATCTTCACCAACATCTCCATCACCTTCCCCCATCTATATTCAGCGGTCCACTCTCCCGCAACCCGTTGTACCCTCTACTTGAACATGGTGCTTTATGCTTCATATTATTATCCAATGATGTGTTGCCATCCTATGATGTCTGAGTAGATTTTCGTTGTCCTATCGGTAATTGGTGAATTGCCATGATTGGTTTAATTTGCTTGCAGTTATGTTGCTGTCCTTTGGTGCCCATCATATGAGCGTGCACGTGGATCACACCATAGGGTTAGTTGTATGTTGATAGGACTATGTATTGGAGGGCAAGAGTGACAGAAGCTTCCACCTAGCATAGAAATTGATGCATACGGGATTGAAGGGGGACCAATATATCTTAATGCTATGGTTGGGTTTTACCTTAATGAATGTTAGTAGTTGCGGATGCTTGCTAATAGTTCCAATCATAAGTGCATAGAATTCCAAGTCAAGGATGACATGCTAGCAGTGGCCTCTCCCACATAAAACTTGCTATCGGTCTAGTAAAGTAGTCAATTGCTTAGGGACAATTTCACAACTCCTACCGCCACTTTTCCACACTCGCTATATTTACTTTATTGCTTCTTTACCTAAACAGCCCCTAGTGTTTATTTACGTGCTCTTTATATTCTTGCAAACCTAGCCTACAACACCTACAAAGTACTTCTAGTTTCATACTTGTTTTGGGTAAAGCGAACGCTAAGTGTGCGTAGAGTTGTATCAGTGGTCGATAGAACTTGAGGAAATATTTATTCTACCTTTAGCTCCTCGTTGGGTTCGACACTCTTACTTATCGAAAGAGGCTATAGTTGATCCCCTATACTTGTGGGTTATCACCGCCGCCTGGTGGGCGTTTACTTTAGCCACACCCCGTCTTATCTGGTTAATGGCGCACAAACTTCTAGGGAAGGGGTGGGCCGGCTGTTGGGAGCCGGCCTCCCCCTACGCCGACTGGTCTGGGCGTGCCGCCTTCCAGGATCTCACTGGCAGGTAGGGCCCGCCACCTGTGGGCCGTACCGACAGCCCGTCGTGGGAGCATGGCTGCTCCGGCAGGGATGATGTCATGGTCAACGTGGCAACAGTGCCGCGTCGGCCAGGGATGGCCACCGGGTACGCTGCATTGTGGCCACGCCCGCTCCGGGATTCGGGGGTGGCAGGCTATACTGTAGCCATGCCCTGTCTCGTCGCTAGTTATGTGGGTGCAAACTTTGAGGGTGCGGGGGTGGGCCGCCTGCTAGGAGTCGGCTGCTCTGGTATCCGCCTGCTAGGAGTCGGTCCACTTTGGGGCCGCTCTTTGGGCCTTGGCGCCTTCCTACAGTCGGCCGCTTGGACCAGCCGACCAAGAGAAGGCGGTGTTGGTGTCAAAACCGGCGGATCTCGGGTAGGGGGTCTCGAACTGTGCGTCTAAGGCTAATGGTAACAGGAGGCGGGAGACACAATGTTTACCCAGGTTCGGGCCTTCTCGATGGAGGTAATACCCTACTTCCTGCTTGATTGATCTTGATGATATGACTATTACAAGAGTTGATCTACCACGAGATCGTAGAGGCTAAACCTCACTTATTCCCCAAGCGTCGCGTTGATGGAGCGGTTGGGTTACCCACACCCGTATTAGATCTCGTGGTAGATCAACTCTTGTAATACTCATATCATCAAGATCAATCAAGCAGGAAGTATTACCTCCATTGAGAGGGCCCGAACCTGGGTAAAACATCGTGTCCCCTGCCTCCTGTTACCATTAGCCTTAGACGCACAGTTCAGGACCCCCTACCCGAGATCCGTCGGTTTTGACACTGACATTGGTGCTTTCATTGAGAGTTCCACTATGCTGTCGCTATAAGGCTTGATGGTCCCTTCGACCATCTTCAACGATGCGGTCCAGGGGGAGGTTATCCTTCCCGAACAGATCTTCGTATTCGGCGGCTTCGTACTACGGGCCAACTTGCTTGGCCATCTAGAGCAGATCGATTGCTACGCCCCTGGCCATCAGGTCAGGTTTGGAAGCTTAAATTACACTGATCCAGGGAGACTTGATCTTCGACAGATCGAGCCCATGACAGGTGCGCCAAACAGTCATGACGGACATGACTTTGATCCACCATTGGACAGTGTTCAGGAGATCGCACCCGCGTTGGCACCGGGAATCAACCCGGAGCAGATCGTGCCTTCCAAGGATGGGTGGATGGACCCCGCCACGGAGGCCGCACACTCATCAGCGTTGGAGCCGAACACTGATCCCACGTCCTGTGAGAATGGTGTCATCGGACCCCCGGACTCTTCCCCGGTTGCAGCATCCGAACCGCGTGCGTCCATGCCTATCGAATCAGATTGGGCGCCCGTCGTGGAGTTCACCGCCGCGGATATTTTTCACCACTCACCCTTGGGAGATGTGTTGAACTCATTAAGGTCTCTTTCCTTGTCAGGAGACTCTTGGCTGAACTATGTCCGGCTCGAGTGGGGAGTGGACGACAAAGAAATTCGTCCCCCACCCACCACCCACTGTATAGCCACTGTCGATGACTTAACCGACGTGCTTGACTTCGACTCCGAAGACATCGATGATATGGACGACGATGCAGGAGAAGAACAGGAACCACCAAATATAGAACGCTGGACCGCCACCTCCTCATATGATATTTATATGGTGGATACCAATAAATAAAACAATGGCGATGAGGCAATGGAAGATAACCCCTTGAGGAAGCAATCTCAACAACGGCGTCATCGGCGCCGCTCCAAGCCCCGCCATAGCAAAAATGTTGATACCGGCACAAGGAATAACAATCCGGATGGTGCCGAAGACGAATACAATCCTACCCAGCTAGGCTTCGAGCAGGCCGAGCAAGAGGAGGGGCAATCCAGCCCTAAAGAACAGGCAACTGATGGAGAATCAGAGGATGATAACTACATGCCTCTCTCCGAAGACGTGGTGATCCTTGGCGATGAAGAATTCATCATGCCTGAGGATCCCATCGAGCAGGAGCGCTTCAAATGCCGGCTTATAGCCACTACAAAAATCCTGAAGAAAAAGCAGCAACAGCTTGAAGCTGATCAGGATCTACTAACGGACAGATGGACCGAGGTCCTGGCTGCCGAGGAACACAGACTCGAGCGCCCTAGCAAAAGCTACCCAAAGCGCAGGATTCTACCTCAACTCGAGGAGGAGGCCTTAAAGCCCTCGCTACCAGCACATGATACAGCTGATCGGCCACCCCGTGGCCGCGACAAAACGACGTACCAGCCCAATGTCCAGACCGCACCCCGCCGCCAATCAAACGACAATACCAAGGCCCGGGGCTACACTAAGGACCTGCAAGATGTATTGGAGGACAAAGCAGGACAGTCAAGGTCGATTTACGGATCATGGGGACGCGCCCCAACGCGTGACAAGGATCATCACGCCGGATATACTAACAAATTCGGCCGAGCCAAATACAATGAACCCCGGCACAAAGGCGCTACACATCCCCTATGCTTCACTGCTGAAGTAATGGATCATGAATTTCGAGGGTTTAAACCCGTAAACATTGAATCCTACGATGGTACCACAGACCGTGCGGTATGGATAGAAGATTTTTTCCTCCACATTCACATGGGCTCGTGGAGATAATCTACACGCCATCAAGTACCGCCACTAAAACTAAAGGACCGCTCGGCATTGGCTGAATAGCTTGCCGCAAACTCCATCGGGAGTTGGGAGAACTCGCAGACGATTCCTTGACAACTTCGTGGCACTTATGTGCGACCACCGACGCTGATGATCTAAGTCACATAACCCAGCAGCCCGGAGAGTCAGCCAGGAAATTTTGGACCCGGTTCCTAACCAACAAGAACCAAATTGTTGACTGTCCAGATGCCGAAGCTCTGCGGCCTTTAAGCATAACATCCGTGATGAATGGCTTGCCCGACATCTTGGTCAGGAAAAGCCAAAGTCAATGGCAGCTCTCACAACACTCATGACCCACTTTGTCGCGGGCGAGGATAGCTGGTTGGCCCGCAGCAACAATATAGCAAGCAATCCGGGCACATCGAAAGCTAAGGATAGCAACGACAAATCACGGTGCAACAAACACAAACGCCGCAAAAACGGTGATAAGGCTGAAGACACATCAGTCAATGCCAGATTCAGCGGCTCCAAGTCCGGTCAGCGGAAGAAACCATTCAACAAAAACAATTTAGGCCCATCCAGTTTTGACCGCATACTTGACCGTCCATGCCAAATTCACGGCACCCCGGGAAAACCAGCCAACCACACCAATAGAGAATGCTGGGTCTTCAGACAAGCCGGCAGGTCAGACGCCGTAAACAAGGGGAAGGGGTCTCAAAGCTACGACGATGACGACGAGGAGCCTCGATCACCGAGTTTTGGAGGAAAGATGAAATTCCCTCCCCAGGCGAAAACGGTGAATATGATACGCGCTAGCCACATTCCCAAGGGGAAACGTGCACTACGGGAGGTCTATACAATCGACCCAAAGTTCAACCCATGGTCCTCTTACCCGATCAGCTTTGATTGCAGGGACCACCCTACCGGTATCCGTCATAGCGGTTCGGCCGCACTGGTCCTTGACCCCATCATTGACGGATTCCACCTCACGCAAGTCCTTATGGACGGAGGAAGCAGCCTGAATCTGCTTTACCAGGATACAGTGCGCAAAATGGGCATCAACCCCTCAAGGATCAAGCCCACGAAAACCACCTTGAAAGGTATAATACCAGGTGTAGAGACATGCTGCACAGGCTCAATCACACTGGAAGTGGTTTTCGGATCACCGGACAATCACCATACCGAAGACTTAGTCTTCGACATCGTCCCCTTTCGTAGGGACCATCAGGCACTGCTCGGACGAACCGCATTCGCTCGGTTCAATGCGGTGCCACATTATGCCTACCATAAATTAAAGATGCCCGGTCCACGCGGCGTCATTACGGTTAATGGCAGGTCCAAACTCCCCCTCACGGTCGAAGAGTCTACTACCGCTTTCACAGCAAGAACAATGGACGACACCTTACAGTCGAACCTCGAGTCGAAGGCCAAGCTCTCAGACACCACCAAAGGAGTCCAAACTACTGCGCGGCAGGATAGCCCGGCCCGCCCGGAAATTAATTAAAAACACTCTGAAAAATAATAATACAAGCCACATACTGCGGCTCAACCGCCAGGTGATGCAAAACTATTTCTTACATTTTCTTTACAAGTTCACCTCTACGTAGGCCAAGATGGAGGGTGTGGGAATAGTTTGAGCGCATCAGGAAACCTCTAGATATTCCCCTATCATCGTCCGACTACACCCCGGATCCAAACACAAATTCCGCACGCCAGGTATCAGCAGGTTCTGCATTCATATTTCTTTTTATCACATCATCTGTACTCATACGCATTGACGTATTACTCAAATACAACATGTGGATTTATGTGACGCTTACCTACTGCCATCTCTCATTTAAAACTCTTTTTAAAAAAGGCGACCGCTTATCGCGATATACCTTAACACGCCAGGGGCTTCGTCACGCCCATACTACGACAAAAAAGTCCTAACACCTTCACAAGAGTCCGCACTTCAACTTATAGCATTTTATGCATCAACTCCGAATCATGTCTTGGGTCAATAGTTGGGTTTGCCCGGCCCCTACATTTTGGTACCTTACGTTCCGCTATATCGGCTAAGGTAGCACTGGGACAACTACTGCGATTGTGTCCCGGTTTTTTCGAACGAGCACCTCAGTAGAGAAAGCCGAAAACTGACTGTCATGATGCAGCGAGAGTTGGTTAGCTGTTCGAGACGTTCTAAAATCTTTAAGGATTCTTTCCGCACAATGCTATAACCAATGCAGTGTATGACGGATCGGACTTTTCTGATCAGGCGCTTATAGAGCCCCTAGTGCGGTCCTCCGAACACTAGGGGATGCACCTACCTTCCTCGAAACAACTCCTATGGCTAAGAGAGAGCGATAAAGCCCAATAGTCCGATTGCCTGGTTCGCTGTGCTGAACACCTCCTTTAGGGACCCACAACTGGGATAAAGAGTGCTCAGGTTTATCCCGAACACCCCCGTACTCACTACGTGGGGGCGGAAGCCGACGACTGGCCGACTCTCAAAATTATTATATACAACGGCCGCACAGGATGAAAAACATTCATATGACAAAGCAATAGATGATAAGAATGCTCTTGTTCAAATATTACAACAGACAAACTCGACCGTATTCATGGAAATATAATGTCCTTGGTGCATTTCTCCGCCGCAAGGCGAGATCCTTTCAGGACACCTTCATAATACAGTTCGGGCTTGCGGTGCTCCTTCCTTGGCGGTCCTCACCATCAGCTTCTCGCATCCATCTTCCCTAATGCACCTTGGCACGGGCGAAGGCTATTCACGACCTCTATGCGATCGATCGCTGATGACTTCGAAGTCGAGGGCAGCACCTACAAGCCGCTTCACGAGCCCAAGAAGCCGCTTGGAATCGGCTCAGTAGGCCATAGCCGGATAATTAAATCCTTCATGGCTAATTTGGCCGCCTTGTGTAGCTCGACCAGCTGGTTCAGCTGATCAAAGTAGGGCACCGGATAATCCGGAGCCGACATCGATCCGTAAGATCTTATCCGCAGATTCCCCTTCGACTCGGTAGAATTGGGCAAAGATCGATATCTTGCACGGCAGCTCATAAATACCCTCAGATACATCCAAACTCAAGATTGTCAAATTTGATTTTCTCATTTTCTATACTTGCTTTTTACAGAAAAAGCCTTACCAGCCGCAATCTTCCTCGCCTCCTGGATTTCCTTCAGGGCACCTTGGGCTTCGCCCCGGGCATCACTTGCGGCTTGGCGAGCATAGAAGAGTTTGGATTCTTTCCCTGCTAAACTCTGCTCCAGGGTCTCGCATTTCTGCACGGCCTCTTGAAGCTCTCGCTCAGCCTCAATAACTCTAGCCTCATGCTTCTCACGGAGCACCTGCCCTACGGCTGCTTTCCTCTCGGCTTCGGCTAAAGCCTTCTTCAAGGTCTCAATTTCGGCCGACGCCCCTAGAGCACATTATCAAAAGATTGTTATTATGCACACTCATCCTTTCATGCTACATAAACAAGGTTTCTACATACCCTGATTATCCTCCAGCTGTCTCTTCACTTGGCGAAGTTCTCCTTCGGCCCCTTCAGACTACGCCTCAGGCCGGATACTTCCTCAGCTTCAGAGGCCGCAATCGCTACAGATACCTACTGATTAAAAAGAGTGATAAATATCATCAAGTGAGTCTCCTGCGAACATGAATTTGATCCCTTGTCTGGTTCTCTCTTCCACCGAACAATGTATCAGGGGCTACTATCTATACCATGACATTCTCCCAAGAACTCATAAAACATACCTCAAAGCCTCTTATGAGGCTGACACAGGATTCGTTCAGTCCACTCTCAGCGGACTGAATCTTCTCAATCACCGCACCCATTAGGGCACGGTGTTCATCAACGATGGAGGCACCCTTTAGCGCCGCCAATAAAGTACCCGGCACCCCTGGTTGAACAGAGGCGGCTGGTGGATGGGACTTGGGGACCTTATGGGTCTCTAGAGTCGTGTCCGGCTTGGGTCCGGATTCAAGACGACCTCCGCCGTCGAGACCCATGGGATTTTCCTCTCCCGTGTAACCGGCCCCAGAAGTATGGCCTCCTGGCGCCGCTTTTGCGACCTTCTCTCCTCCTCCGTGGCCTAGGTCCTTCTGGGACGAAACCCCGGTTTCGTTCCTACGCTTGGAAGAAGAGGCCTTCAGGGGTGTCCCGCTCCCCATAGCGTCTAAACCCAGCAGATCCTCTGACGAGGATTGCTCGGCGCGGGGCTTCGCCGGACTGAAAAAGAAAAGCACGACTCGGATTAGAATGTGATGCCATGACAAGTCCAGGCGCATGTGTGTGTTCGGATTTTATTCTTACGAGTTCACCAGGGGCTTGGCCCTGGGATCCCACTCCGGGCTGCTATCGGTGGTGCCGGTCGACTCCTCTTGAAGAAGAGTTTTTCCCGTCTTAGGCGAATCGGCCTCCAAGGAGCTGGAGGCCGTTCTTTTTTCTTTCCCCCTACGGGGGATTCGCCCTCCTCCTCCCCGTCCTCTCCGGAGGAAGAATGGGCATTAGAGTCTTCGAATTTTGTATCCATGGTACCCCGACGATGAAGGCCGCCCTGGTCTTCTTGGCCTCCTTCTCGGTCTTTTTATTTGGCGCTTTATATGGCGCCGAGACCAGCATCTTCGTTAGGCGTGGGCCGGCCGGTTCTTCTGGCAGAGGGGCAGGACAGTAGATCCGCCCCGCCTTCTTCGCCCAGCCCTAGGAAAAATGATGGGGAATACGTCAGGTATCTCCCTAAGGATGTACGGACGGAATGCATGAATTATCAAACATTTAGTTGCTTACCGAACTTGCGGGGCGGGACAGTTGGTATCCGCGGTCCTCGGTGGAGTCCGGCCATGGTTTGCCAGACTTGAAAAGCACCTTCCAGATGTCCTTGTGTGTAGAGCCAAAGAGCTCTAACAGGGTCTGGTGCTTGGCCGGATCGAACTCCCATAGATTGAAAGCTCGGTGTTGACATGGTAGAATCCGGTGAACCAACATCACCTGGACTACATTGACGAGCTTGACGCTCTTGTCTTCCATGTCTTGGATGCGCATCTGGAGCTCTGATAGCTCGTCAGACGAAGCCCAACTCAGGCCCTTCTCGTGCCATGACGTAAGTTGCAGGGGGGCACCGGATCTAAACTCCGGAATGGCGGTCCACTCCTTGCCACGCAGCTCGGTGATGTAGACCCACTGCTGCAGCCACTCCTTGACGGAATCATTGAAAGTCCCTGTCGGCCATGTGGCATTGGGCATCTTGCTCACCATGGCGCCTCCGCATTCGGCATGCTCGCCACTCACTACCTTGGGCTTTACATTAAAAACCTTCAGCCATGAGCTGAAGTGCGGCGGAACGCGGAGAAAGGCCTCGCATGCGACTATGAATGTCGAGATGTTGAGAAAGGAATTTGGGGATAGATCATGGAAATCAATCCCGTAATAGTACATGACGCCGCGAACAAATGGGTGGAGGGGAAACACTAGCCCGCAGACAAAATGAGGGAGAAATACCACCCTCTCATGGGGTTCCGGGATGGGGACTATCTGTACTGCCGTCGGAAGACGGTGGCCAATTCTCTTGGCCAGCTACCCGCCCCCCCGAAGCTTTTTGATGTCCTTCTCCCAGACGGTAGAGGCCATCCATTTGCCTCCTGCTCCAGATCCGGACATCTTCGGGAAGCCTTTTTGGGCGAAGAAGAGAAACGCTTGGGCACTAGGGCTCGGGCGGAAAGGAATGGACGAACAGGGAGGGGCGTGGGTGGAAGAGAAGACTCTCATCCCTTCATAAAGGCAGCAAACATCCTGTGCCTCCCCACTTGCCCGCTAAAATCGCTTATTTCCCAAGCGCCACGATTGATGGCGCGGTTGGGTTACCCATACCCGTATTGATGAGGATCCCATGATAAGGGGACACAATCTCTGCTTCGATAAGACGTGCCGCTAAAACCGCTTCGCGATATGTGCGATGGCCGGTTGTGAAAAACGGTTCGAATAATGACCGGACCATGGCGTGATGTCATGCTACAAAAAGCTGTCAGCAGATTAGATTTGTGAAATATTATACTCTCTACGGTGGAATGTGGGATTTGTTTTGCAGAGCCGGACACGATCCTTGTGTCTTAAATCTTCTATGGAGTATTCGGAGAAGGAACCCGCCTTGCAATGCCGAAGACAATCTGCACGCCGGACTCATCATCATTGAAGCCTGGTTCAGGGGCTACTGAGGGAGTCCTGGATTAAGGGGTCCTCGGACAGCCGGACTATATACTTTGGCTGGACTGTTGGACTATGAAGATACAAGATTGAAGACTTCGTCCCATGTCCGGATGGGACTCTCTTTTGTGTGGAAGGCAAGCTTGGATATTCGGATATGTAGATTTCCTTCTCTGTAACCGACTTTGTGTAACCCTAGCCCCCTCCGGTGTCTATATAAACCGGAGGGTTTAGTCCGTAGGACAACAACAATCATAATCATAGGCTAGCTTCTAGGGTTTAGCCTCTACGATCTCGTGGTAGATCAACTCTTGTAATACTCATATCATCAAGATCAATCAAGCAGGAAGTAGGGTATTACCTCCATCGAGAGGGCCCGAACCTGGGCAAAACATCGTGTCCCCTGCCTCATGTTACCATTAGCCTTAGACGCACAGTTCGGGACCCCCTACCCGAGATCCACCGGTTTTGACACCGACAGGCGGCCTTCGTCGCCGCGGCACTTCGGACACAATATCCGAAGACTCCGATGCCCGCTCTTCCTCCGGAGAGGTCGAGGAAGAGGAGGAAGACCAATCCCCAGTGAGGGGAAGAAAGAAAAGGACGACCTCCACATCTTTGGAGGCCGAGTCGCCTAAGAAGGGAAAAACTCCCCTTCCAGAGGAGTCCACCACCGCTGCCGACAGCAGCCCGGAGTGGGATCCCAGGGCCCAGCCCGTGGTGAACTCGTGAGTATATAAAATCCGAACACGTTTGCGCATCCAGACTCACTAAGGCATGATGTTTTAATCATTGATCCATGCTTTTTGGCAGTCCGGCGAGGTCTCGCACCAAACAATCCTCATCGGAGGATTCACTGGGCTCGGATGCTATGGACATCGGGACACCCTCGAAGGCCCCTTCCCCACAGCATGTGAATGTACCGAGGTATCATCCCAGAAGGACCCGGGCCAAGGAGGGGGGAAAAGATCATAAAGGCAGCGCCAGGAGGTCAAACTTCAGGGGCCGGACACATGGGAGAGAAGGCTCCCACGAACGTCGACGACGGGGGCTATCTTGAATTCGGCCCCCAGCCGGACACAATTCCGGAGACCAATACGGCTCTAGAATTAGGCAGGCGGCCTCCCTCGGCTGGAGGGGGTGTACCTGTTGCACTGGCAACCTCAGTCCAACCAGAGGTGTCAGATACTTTATAGGCGGCGCTGAAAAGCGCCTCCATCATCAATGAACACCGTGCCCTTATGGGTGCGGTGATTGAGAAGATTCAGTCAGCTGAGAGTGGACTGAATGAAGCCTGCATCAGCCTTATAACGGGCTTTGAGGTATGTTTTGTGAGGTTTCGAAGAGTGTCATAATATAGGTAGTAGCCCCTGATACACTGTTCGATGAAAGAAAGAACCAAACAGAGGATCAAATATATGTTCGCAGGAGACTCACTTTATGGCATCTCTCTTTTGTTCAAAAGCAGGCGTCTGTAGCAACTACCGCCTCTCAAACTGCGGAAGTCTCTGGACTGAGGCAGAGTCTGGTCCGGGCCAAAGGAGAACTTGGCCGAGTGAAGAAGCAGTTGGAGGATAACCAAGGTATGTAGAAACCTTGTTCGCATTCAGCGCGAATGAATAAGTTAGCATGATAAAATTATTTTTATGATGTGCTCTAGGGGCGACGGCCGAAATTGAGGCTCTTAAGAAGGCTGTGGCCGAAGCTGAGAAGAAGGCAGCCGCAGAGCAGGCTCTTCGCGAAAAGCACGAGGCCAGGGTTATTGAAGCTGAGCAAGAACTTCAAGAGGCCGTGAAGAAATGCGAGACCTTGGAGCAGAGTTTAGCGGGGAAGGACTCCAAACTCTCAAGCCGCATGTGATTCCCGGGGGGAAGCCCAAGGCGCCCTGAAGGAAATCCAGGAGGCGAGGAAGATCGCGGCGGGTAAGCTTTTTCTATATAAAGCAGGTATTTGAAGGGAGAAAATCATGTTTACTAATTTGAATTCGGGTTTCTCCAGTGGTATTTGCGGAGCTGCCATGTAGTATATCTGATGCCGCCCAATTCTACCGAGCCGAAGAAAGGAGCACTGCGGATAAGCTCTTCTGGTCATAGTATCTGGTGCCAAATTATCCAGTACCATTTGCCGACCAGCTGAAACTGTCGAATGTTGGGTTCCGGCAGACCCTTGAGGTTCGAACTCTGGGGGTGCGCGCGAAGATCTTCCCCCTACCAATCCACGTCCAACCGTCTCGCGAGAATCTAAGCTAAACGATGAACGACACGAGGGACACAAGATTTATACTGGTTCGGGCCACCATTGTGGTGTAATACCCTACTCTAGTGTGTGGTGTGGTGGATTGCCTCAGGGGCCGATGATGAATAGTACAAGGGGAGAACAGCCTCGCGAGAGGTGTTCTTGAGCTGGTGTGGTGTTCTCGTAGGAAAGGATTTGGTCCCCGTTGGCTTGGTGGGAACTCGAAGCCTTCCTGCTGTGGTGGCTATCTCTATATATAGAGGCCCTGGTCCTCTTCCCAAATATTGAGCGGGAAGGGCGCCAACAACGGCCATTTTGAAGGGGAACATCTAGTACAAGCTATCCGGACTAAAGTTGGTCTTCGGCTGCAAAAGGCACTGGCAATGACGCTGTCTTGGGCTCCACGGTGACCTCCATCCTGCCGCTCTGCTGGTCTTGGTCTCGTTGCATCAAAATGGTAACCTTTGCCTGATGCATCGGTACTCCACGCCTGTGCTTGCCCCCTTTGCACCAAAGAGGAAACAAGGATACTGCGCAGGCCGGTGCCCGCCTGGGACCTACCTGGTCTCGCTCGTCACAGCTTGCGTCACGAGCACCTCACGAGGTACCCTTGCCTTGATCTCTCTGCCCCCTCATGAGCCTGCCTGGCGAGGCCGCTCCTGAGGAAGCCTTGCGTCGTCCACCCCACGAGGCTTGGCCCCTCGCGAGGGTATTGAGTTTGCATTGATGAAGATGGGCCGTACTGGGCCACCACTTGAGCCACGCCACAGGCCGCAGGCAGGCAAGTCTGGGGACCCCGTTCCTAGGACGCCGACAGTAGCCCCCGGGCCCAAGGCGCGCTCGGACTTGGCTTAGCAGAGAAGCGAAGGGGCAAGAGCGGAGCGCCGCGGGCCCCAACAGCCTGCGGCCTTGGGCACCACGTGGCGGTTGATTGGACGTGAGCGTCTCCGCTTCCCCACGCTGCCTCGGCAACTGCCCGACTGACAAAAAGGCTGGCCCGGGGCTAGGCTTACTTTCATTACTCTCATCCGCCTTGCTCCAGATCCCCTTTCTTGTTCTTCGCCCTCCTGCTTCCAAAATCTCCAGATCTGCCTCAGCCTTTCATCTCCGGCGAGCAATGGCGCCCCGCAAGACTGCGACCGGGGCTCCACTGGCCTGGTACTCGCCGGCTATGGATCCTCCAAACATGATGGAGAAGAATCTCGCCCTCACGCGCCAGATGGCGGCGGCGCAGGGCAACGAGATGGGGGAGACCGCGCTCCGGATCGGCTCCGCCCAGCCGGAGGACAAGGGGAGCACCTTCTACCCCCTCTTCATGAGCGCCGTCATCGCTGGTCTGGTGCTCCTTTCTCTGAGTTCTTCCTTGCTGTTGCTACCTCTTGAGCACTGCATTGGATTTCCCCGAAGAGGAGAGGATGATGCAGCAAAGTAGCATAAGTATTTCCCTCAGTTTTTGAGAACCAAGGTATCAATCCAGTAGGAGACCACGCACAAGTCCCTCGTACCTACACAAAACGATAGCTCCTCGCAACCAAGGCGATTAGGGGTTGTCAATCCCTTCACGGTCACTTACGAGAGTGAGATCTGATAGAGATGATAAATAATATTTTTGGTATTTTTGGTATAGAGATGCAAAGTGAAAAGTAAAAGGCAAAGTAAAAACAAAGCAAGTAATAAAGTAATGGAGATTGATATGATGAGAATAGACCCGGGGGCCATAGGTTTCACTAGTGGCTTCTCTCAAGAACATAGATATTCTACATTGGGTGAACAAACTACTGTTGAGCAATTGACAGAATTGAGCATAGTTATGAGTATATCTAGGTATGATCATGTATATAGGCATCACGTCCAAGACAAGTAGATCAAACGATTACGCATCTACTACTATTACTCCACTCATCGATCGCTATCCAAAGATGCATCTAGAGTATTAAGTTAAAAACAAAGTAACGCCTTAAGCAAGATGACATGATGTAGAGGGATAAATTCATGCAATATGATAAAACCCCATCTTATTATCCTCGATGGCAACAATACAATACGTGCCTTTGCTGCCTACTTCCTTTGGGAAAGGACACAGCAAAATTGAACCCAAAGCTAAGCACTTCTCCCATTGCAAGAACTACCAATCTAGTTGGCCAAACCAAAAAGGATAATTCGAAGAAACTTGCAAAGATAACTCAATCATACATAAAAGAATTCAGAGAAGATTCAAATGTTGTTCCTAGATAAACTGGATCATAAACCCACAATTCATCGGTCTCAACAAACACACCGCAAAAAGAAGATTACATCGAATAGATCTCCACGAGAGAAGGGGAGAACATTGTATTGAGATCCAAAAAGAGAGAAGAAGCCATCTAGCTACTATCTATGGACCCGAAGGTCTGAAGTAAACTACTCACACTTCATCGGAAGGGCTATGGTGTTGATGTAGAAGCCCTTCGTGGTGGATGCCCCCTCCGGCGGAGCTCCAGAACAGGCCCCAAGATGGGATCTCGTGGATACAGAAGGTTGAGGCGGCGGAATTAGGTTTTTGGCTCCTATTCTGATCGTTTGGGGATATGTTGGTATATATAGGAGGAAGGAGTACATCGGTTGAGCAACAGGGGGGCCACGAGGCAGGGGGGCTCGCCCTAGGGGGGCGCCCCCACCCTCATGACCGCCTCTGTTACATCTTGGAGTAGGGTCCAAGTCTCCTGGATCACGTTGGGTGAGAAAATCACGTTCCCGAAGGTTTCATTCCGTTTAGACTCCGTTTGATATTCTGCTTTCTTCAAACATCAAATAGGCAAAAACAGCAATTCAGGCTGGGCCTCCGGTTAACAGGTTAGTCCCAAAAATAATATAAAAGTGGAAAATAAAGCCCAATATAGTCCAAAACAGTAGATAAAGTAGCATGGATCAATCAAAAATTATAGATACGTTGGAGAAGTATCAGGCATCCCCAAGCTTAATTCCTGCTCGTCCTCGAGTAGGTAAATGATAAAAAAGAATTTTTGATGCGGAGTGATACTTTAGCATAGTTTCAATGTAAATCTTCTTAATTGTGATATGAATATTCAGATCTGAAAGATTCAAGATAAAAGTTCACATTGACATAAAAATAATAATACTTCAAGCATACTAATCAAAGCAATCATGTCTTCTCAAAATAACATGGCAAAAGAAAGTTCATCCCTACAAAATCATATAGTTAGGCTATGCTTCATTTTCGTCACACAAAGATGTTCCCAACTTCTATACCCCCGATGACAAGCCAAGCAATTGTTTCATACTTAAATAATCTCAAACTTTTTCAACCTTCACGCAATACATGAGCGCGAGCCATGGATATAGCACTATGGGTGGAATAGAATATGATGATGGGGATTGTGTGGAGAAGACAAAAAAGGAGAAAGTCTCACATTGACGAGGATAATCAACGGGCTATGGAGATGCCCATTAATTGATGTCAACATGAGGAGTAGGGATTGCCATGCAACGGATGCACTAGAGCTATGAATGCTCAACAAAAGAAAACTAGTGGGTGTGCATCCTACTCGCTTGCTCATGAAGACCTAGGGCATTTGAGGAAGCCCATCGTAGGAATATACAAGCCAAGTTCTAAATGAAAAATTCCCACTAGTATGAAAAGACAACTTATGAGACTCACTACATGAAGAACAAGGTGCTACTTTGAAGCACAATATATGAGACTCACTACATGAAGAACAAGGTGCTACTTTGAAGCACAAGTGTGGAAAAAGAGATAGTAGCATTGCCCTTTTTTTTATTTTTTTTCTTTTTTTCTTTTTTTTTCTTTTGGGCCTTTCTCTTTTTTTGGCCTTTCTTCTTTTTTTTTCTTTGGGCAATGCTCTAACAATGATGATCATCACACTTCTATTAATTACAACATAAGGATTACAACTCAAAACTTAGAACAAGATATGACTATATGAATGCCTCCGGCGGTGTACCGGGATGGTGCAATGAATCAAGAGTGACATGTATGCAAAATAATGCATGGTGGCTTTGCCACAAATACGATGTCAACTACATGATCATGCAACGACAATATGACAAAAGTAATGTATGTCATGATGAAGATGATGGAAGTTGCATGGCAATATATCTCGGAATGGCTATGGAAATGCCATGATAGGTAGGTATGGTGGCTGTTTTGAGGAAGATATAAGTTGGTTTATGTGTGATAGAGCGAATCGTATCACGGGGTTTGGATGCACCGTCGAAGTTTGCACCAACTCTCAAGGTGAGAAAGGGCAATGCACGATACCGAAGAGGCTAGCAAAAGGCGGAAAGGTGAGAGTGCGTATAATCCATGGACTCAACATTAGTCAAAAGAACTCATATACTTATTGCAAAAATTTAGAAGCCATCAAAAATCAAGTACTACGCACATGCTCCTAGGGGGATAGATTGGTAGGAAAATACCATCGCTCGTCCCCAACCGCCACTCATTAGGATGCACAAGCCAGGTACACTTCATGTTTCAAATTTGTTACACAACTTTAACAATACATGCATGCTACGAGACTTGCAAACTTCAACACAAGCATTTATCAAATTCATAATTACCCAACTAGCACGACTTTGATATTATCACCTCCATATCTCAAAACAATTATCAAGCATCAAACTTATCTTAGTATTCAATTCACTCAAAAGAAAGTTTCACATATCTTGAACACCAAGTATATTATCATTAGGCAAATTACCATGCTATTAATGACTCTCAAAATAAACTAAGTGAAGCATGAGAGATCAATAATTTCTTTAAAACAAATCCACCACCGTGCTCTAAAAGATATAAGTGAAGCACTATTGCAAAAATTATCACGCTCAAAAGATATAAGTGAAGTACTATGAGAAAAGCTATCAAGCTCAAAAGATATAAGTGAAGCACATAAAGTATTCTAAAAAATTCCCATTCATGTATGGCTCTCTCAAAAGGTGTGTACATCAAGGATTATTGTGGTAAACTAACAAGCAAAGACGCAAATAATACAAGACGCTCCAAGCAAAACACATATCATGTGGTGAATAAAAATATAGCTCCAAGTAAATTACCGATGGAAGTGGATGAAAGAGGGGATGCCTTCCGGGGCATCCCCAAGCTTTGAATTTTTGGTGTCCTTGGATTGTATTGGGGGTGCCATGGGCATCCCCAAGCTTAGGCTCTTGCCACTCCTTGTTCCATAATCCATCAAAAGAATACCCAAAACTTGAAAACTTCACAACACAAAACTCAACAGAAATCTCGTGAGCTCCGTTAGAGAAAGAAAACAAAAGACTACTTCAAGGTACTGTAATGAACTCATTATTTATTTATATTGGTGTTAAACCTACTGTATTCCAACTTCTCTATGGATTATAAACTATTTTATTAGCCATAAATTCATCAAAATAAGCAAACAACACACGCAAAATAGAATCTGTCAAAAACAAAACAGTCTGTAGTAATCTGTAACTAATGCAAACTTCTGGAACTCTAAAAATTCCACAAAAATAGGAAGTCCTGGACAATTTGTTTATTGAACATCAGAAAAATGAATCAACGCAAAATCACGTTCCTGTGATTTAACAAAATTATATTCGTGGATGCAAAGTTTCTGTTTTTCAGCAGAATCAAATCAACTATCATCGTAGGTTATCCTATAGGTTCTACTTGGCACAAACACTAATTAAATGATAAAACCACATCCAAAAAGAGGCTAGATGGATTATTTATTCCTAAACATAAGCAAAAAAACAAAAATAAAATTGGGTTGCCTCCCAACAAGCGCTATCGTTTAACGCCCCTAGCTAGCCATAAAAGCAAGGATAGATCTAGGTATTGCCATCTTTGGTAGGCAATCCATAAGTGGCTCTCATGATAGATTCATATGGTAATTTTATTTTCTTTCTAGGGAAGTGTTGCATGCCTTTCTTTAAGGGAAATTGGAATGTAATATTCCCTTCCTTCATATCAATAATTGCACGAATCGTTCTAAGGAAAGGTCTACCAAGAATAATAGGACATGAAGGATTGCAATCTATATCAAGAACGATAAAATCTACGGGTACATAATTCCTATTTGCAACAATAAGAACATAATTAATTCTTCCTATAGTCTTTTTAATAGTGGAATCCGCAAGATGCAAGTTTAGAGAGCAATCATCAAAGTCACGGAAATCTAGCAAATCACACAAAGTTTTGGGAATAGTAGAGACACTAACACCCAAATCACACAAAGCATGAAACTCAAAATCTTTAATTTTAATTTTAATAGTAGGTTCCCACTCATCATAGAGTTTTCTAGGGATAGAAACTTTCAACTCAAGTTTTTCTTCATAAGATTGCATCAAGGCATCAACAATGTGTTCGGTAAAGGCCTTATTTTGACTATAAGCACGAGGAGAATCTAGCACGGATTGCAACAATGAAATACAACCAATTAAAGAGCAATTTTCATAATTAAATTCCTTGAGATCCAAAATAGTGGGTTTAGCAACATCTAGGTTTTTATTTCTTTCAATCCCACTTTCATCAATTTCATCATCAAGATCTAGAAACTCCGAATTCTTAAAACGCCTTCTAGGTAAAGGAAGATCATCTTCAGTTTCATCAAGATTCATATTGCAAAACAAAGATTTAATGGGGGACACATCAATAACTTTTAGATCTTCATCTTGATTTTCATAGGAATTCGGTTTAGCGGCCATCTTATTGACTAAGGTAGCTTGTATATCCGAAATTTCGGCGGTCATCTTTTCAAGACGAGCAATTTGGGCTCATATACCATCAAATTCTTTAGACATATCATCGAGTTCTTTATTCATATAACTCATAAAACTTTTTTGTTCCTTAAGCTCGTTTCTAAAGAAATTATTATGCTCAAATTGCAAAACCATAAACTTTCTGACATTGCTTTCGATCTCCTCTAGCCTTTTGAGGTGAAGATCACCAAATCTAGGTAGAGCCATCGCGACAAGCAAGCAAACTAACACACGAGCAAACAAACGGGCGAGGAAAAAGGCAAACGGGAAAGTGAGGAGGAGATTGGGAAAGAGAGGGTGAATAAAATGGCAAGGGTGAAGTGGGGGAGAGGAAAACGAGAGGCAAATGTCAAATAATGTAATGCGAGAGATAGGGATTGAGATAGGTACTTGGTATAGTTGACTTGCTTGCGTGAGCCTCCCTGGCAACAGCGCTAGAAATTATTCTTGCTACCTCTTGAGCACTGCGTTGGATTTCCCCGAAGAGGAGAGGATGATGCAGCAAAGTAGTGTAAGTATTTCCCTCAGTTTTTGAGAACCAAGGTATCAATCCAGTAGGAGACCACGCACAAGTCCCTCGTACCTACACAAAACGATAGCTCCTCGCAACCAACGCGATTAGGTGTTGTCAATCCCTTCACGGTCACTTACGAGAGTGAGATCTGAGAGAGATGATAAATAATATTTTTGGTATTTTTGGTATAGAGATGCAAAGTGAAAAGTAAAAGGCAAAGTAAAAACAAAGCAAGTAATAAAGTAATGGAGATTGATATGATGAGAATAGACCCGGGGGCCATAGGTTTCACTAGTGGCTTCTCTCAAGAGCAAAGATATTCTACGGTGGGTGAACAAATTATTGTTGAGCAATTGACAGAATTGAGCATAGTTATGAGTATATCTAGGTATGATCATGTATATAGGCATCACGTCCAAGACAAGTAGATCGAAACGATTCTGCATCTACTACTATTACTCCACTCATCGACCGCTATCCAGCATGCATCTAGAGTATTAAGTTAAAAACAGAGTAATGCCTTAAGCAAGATGACATGATGTAGAGGGATTAATTCATGCAATATGATAAAAAAAACATCTTGTTATCCTCGATGGCAATAATACAATACGTGCCTTGCTTCCCCTTCTGTCACTGGGAAAGGACACCGCAAGATTGAACCCAAAGCTAAGCACTTCTCCCATTGCAAGAACTACCAATCTAGTTGGCCAAACCAAAAAGGATAATTCAAAGAGACTTGCAAAGATAACTCAATCATACATAAAAGAATTCAGAGAAGATTCAAATACTGTTCATAGATAATCTGGATCATAAACCCACAATTCATCGGTCTCAACAAACACACAACAAAAAAAAGATTACATCGAATAGATCTCCACGAGAGAGGGGGAGAACATTGTATTGAGATCCAAAAAGAGAGAAGAAGCCATCTAGCTACTAGCTATGGACCCGAAGGTCTGAAGTAAACTACTCACACTTCATCGGAGGGGCTATGGTGTTGATGTAGAAGCCCTCCATGGTGGATGCCCCCTCCGGCGGAGCTCCAGAACAGGCCCCAAGATGGGTCTCGTGGATAAAGAAGGTTGCGGCGGTGGAATTAGGTTTTTTTGGCTCCTCTTCTGATCGTTTGGGGATACGTAGGTATATATAGGAGGAAGGAGTACGTCAGTTGAGTAACAGGGGGCCACGAGGCAGGGGGCGCGCCCTAGGGGGCGCCCCCCACCCTCGTGGCCGCCTCTGTTACATCTTTGAGTAGGGTCCAAGTCTCCTGGATCACGCTCGGTGAGAAAATCACGTTCCCGAAGGTTTCATTCCGTTTGGACTCCGTTTGATATTTCGTTTCTTGGAAACACTGAAATAGGCAAAAAACAGCAATTCTGGGCTGGGCCTCCGCCCTCCGGTTAATAGGTTAGTCCCATAAATAATATAAAAGTGGAAAATAAAGCCCAATATAGTCCAAAACAGTAGATAAAGTAGCATGGAGCAATCCAAAATTATAGATACGTTGGAGACGTATCAGCTGTCCTCCGCCAATATCAGCTGCATGCTCTGCATCTCCACCCCAACTCCGTTCTCCTCCTGTCGATCTTCGCCTACTACTGTTAGGCACACGTCAGGGTGATGCCCTCTGTGGCCTTGCTGCGCCACTTCTTCTCCCTCCGGGTCACTGGCGCTAATATCTCGGCGTGCGCAGGCTTTGTCGCATACTCCAAAGCCAACATGATCTCGAAGGCCGGGAAGAGGGCCGATAGCTTCCAGAGCAAGTGGGTCATGGTGGACGCCAGATGCAACAACTCTCTGCTGGAGCTTACCACAGAGCAGCCCGAGGCTGTCGAGGCGTGGTCTCGCGCGAAGCTCGACGACCGGCAGGCGAAACTAGTGTTGGAGAAGATGAACGCTGACCTGAGGCCGGGCAACCTGAGGGCGGCGAAGCTGACCGGGGCCACGCTCCTGAGGGAGTTCCTGTCGCATCAGGTGGCCCCTCCTCAGGCGCACTCGCGCCCATTATGGAGGCTCGAGGATACGGACGCCGTCCTCCGCCTGAGCTCGGCTGCCCTGGCTGACGAGGATCTGACCGCAGCCCTCCGCTTCCTGGTTGGAGAGGACATGGCAAGCTCGGAGGGCGCTCCGGTCCCCTTGTTCCTTCATGACGACTAGGAGCGGGTGGTGGACACCATGCCCACCTTCGACATGGTCGGTTTGGTGCCGGCGGAGGACCCCGAGGGCCAGGCAGCGACGGCGACGATGGACTTGTCCTCTGATGATTCCGGCAGGGGAGAGGAGGAAGATGAAGAAGAGGAGGAGGAGCGTGACTTGGAGGCGACCATCGAGGGGATGGGGGAGACTTCCCCCTGGCGCAGGTCCAGCGCCCTCCGCTCCATGCCGGACGACAACGAGGTCGGCGCCTGGCGAGGGGGAGAGGACCCGCCCTTGATCCCGAAGAAGGACAGGTTGGGGCTGATCTCCGAGGGTCTACTCCAGCCCTGGTGCCGCCCGAAGCCAGCTCTAGCCCTTCTGGTGCGCCTTCCTCTGCTGGTGGACCTCCCGAGGCTGAGCCCCGCAAGAGTCTCTCGGGCTTCAAGCTTGGCCGGAGTCCGTGGGATCCTGCGGCAGCCGACCAGTAAGTACTCGAACTCCGCTTTGCCCCTGTTTTTGCCATCGAGGCCTGACATCCCTTATTTGGGTAGGCTGCAACCTGCGGCGAAGAGGCTGAAGGGAGATGCGACGACTATCGTGGTTCTAACTCTAACAGTAGAATAGGGGGGGGTAGGAATGGAGAGGCAAAATCCTAGCTATGGAGTAGTTGTATACGCAAGAGGTTTATGAGTTCAGGCCCTTCTCGGAGGAAGTAACTGCCCTACGTCTCGGAGCCCGGAGGCGGTCGACTGGATTATGCGTATATGAGTTACAGGGGCGCGAACCCTTTACACTGAGGAGGAGGGGTGGCTTATATAGAGTCCGCCAGACCCCTCCGGCCCTCAGTTATGCAGGTTTTAAGGTACATTAAGATCGGGCGTTACTGGTAACGCCACAAATAAAGTGCTATGATGACAATAAAAGCTACTTAATGACAGACCATTTGCGTGCAGAGTGACTTTAGGTCTCCTGGCAGTCGAGTGGTTGGCTTCATGGTCGAGTGTCTTCGAGTCCGTCAAGTGGAACACTTCCGGGTCGACTAAAAGGTGGTTTCTTCTAGGGATGTCCTTGGGGAGGGTATCTTGGACAGGTCCATGACCCTACCCTAGGTACATGTCTTCATCATTATCCCTCGAATGGATCGAGGTTTGAGTGGGGAAGGAGTTGAACACACTTCCGACCCATTTTCGTGCTATGAGTATGTCTTGTTCTGGATCAATGAACTTAGGTGACGGCACCAAGTTCTTTTTCAGTCGCCTTGATCCATTCTTTGTATCTGTCGAGTGAACTTCTTTACTTGGAGAACTCGAACGACAGAGCGGAGGAAATTTTCCGTCTGACGAGTTGCTCTGCAGCTCGCGGATTTAGCGGGATTCGAATTTCGGGAAGCACGCGGGGCGGAGGAGAACGCAGTAATCGGACGGGATAAGGCAGGGACGCCTCGATCTCCGTGCCACCTTTTTCGCCACGTATCGCGCACGCGATTATTGCGGGATTTGAAAGGATTGCCCGGGCCTACAAGTCAGTCACTCGGAAGTAACCTCATATAAGGCCCCGGACGGGGGTTTTTGAACAGTGCGTTCTCATTTCCTCCCCTCTTCCTCAGACTTATCCGCCGCGTTTGCTTCCGTCTCAGCGCCGCTGCCCCGCGCGCGTCTCATCGGTGACGATGGTGAAAGAGAAGACAGCAGCCCTGGAGCGGGCGAAGAAAGCGACGGCGAAGGCGAAGGGAAGGGCGACTAGTCGGGGCAGATCTTCATCGAGGGCCGGCCTGCCGCAGGGCTGGATCCAGGGCGACTGGATGCGCTCGATGATTCGTCAAGAAGACCTTGACGACCTGGCCAATGGAGGACTGATCCCCCATGGATCGGCGCGGCTCCCGGGGAAGGAGTCTGAGCTGCAGCCTCAGGAGGGTGAGTGAGTTCTCTTGGCCACCCATGTCGACCGTGGGTTTTCTTTGCCGCCTCACCCTTTCTTTCGGGGATTTCTGAATTTCTTTGGGGCGCAACTCCACCACTTCACACCCAACACCATCGTGTACCTCGCTGCTTTCGTGTCTTTGTGCTAGAATTTCTTGGGTTGTCGGCCTCATTGGGGTCTTTTCAAGCACATTTTCACCTGTCGCTCCCAGACGGTGAAAAAGGCCAATCCGAGTGACGAGAGAACACAAGTGATTCAGATGTGTGGGGGTCTTGGGGTTCAAATGAGGGGGAAAAGTTCTTTTCCGGCCATGATCCTACCCGACTCGGTCCGTGGATGGCAGTCGACCTGGTTCTACTGTAAAGACCAACCGACGCCAGGGCAGTCGACCGGACTCCCTCCTTTTTCCATGGACCGAGTGAGGAAGCCTTCCTCTTTGAAGGTGATCCCGGAAGAGAAAGCGCAAGTTAAGGTGCTGGTCGAACGTGTTGTCCAGCTTATCCATGACGGGGTGACCGGCATGGACCTCTTGGAGGTCTTCCTCCGACGACGCATCCAGCCGCTTCAAGATCGAGACCATCCGATGTGGTTGTATTCTGGCACTGAGGACACCACTCGGATCCACCCGGAGGAGGTCTAGGATGCCACGCTGGAGAGATGACTGGCGAGCATCACAGGGGACAAGGACAACCCCCGAGGAGCCAGGAGGATTCCTCCACTCGACCAATCATACGAAGTAGACCAGGTCCAATTCTGTATCTCTGACTGTGATCTTGCTTTCTTCATTCTGTTTGCTTAAAATCAATCGACTGACTTTTGTCTTGTTTGTTGTCTTTTAGGCCACTACTTAGATGTACTCGATGCCCAACGGGGTGCAAGAACAGACCAAGGAGGAGGAGGCAAGCGGAGGTGAAAGTGAGGAGGAGTGGCAATCTGATGGTGAGGGGGAAGACGATGATGACGGTTCCAGTGAAGAGGAGGAGGAGGAAGTCGATCCTCCTCGCACGGAAAGGCGATCCAAGCTCATCCACGCCCCCGCCGGCGAGCGTGGCAAAGTGACTGTGCCTGTCGGGCAGTCGTCGAAATGCCCTCGGATGGCCTCTCCAGCACCGACTGAAAAAGCGCCGAAGCATCCCCGAGCGGCGTCATCAAAGCCGCCGAAGGCCTTGCCCAAGATGAGAATGGCCATTCCCACCATTTCTGGGTAACAGCAGAACTTGTGTTTTCTCGTTTAGCATGGACAAACTCTTGGTCGACTCGTTGACTAACCGACTGGTTTCTGAAATCTGCAGTGCTGCTACCTCCGAGACCATCACCAGGAACGAAGACCAGGAAATGGAAGACGCTGCCACCTCCAACCTTGGTATGATCTCTGTAGTTTCGCTTTTGGTCGATTGGATTCCCGTTTTTAACTTTGGATCTTTCCTGTAGCTCCTCCTCATGTCATTGATCTCCCTGATGATGACGACAAGGCGCCGCTGAGGCTGAGGAGGAATAGAAAGGCGCCGGCTGGCAAGACCACTCAGACTACATCAGTGCCTGAGGCACCGGTTCAGGATGGTGGTAATACTACTCAGAATTCCATGTCCTCCATTGTGCCGTTCACGAGTGCTCGACCTTCGTCATCGACTGCTGACCAGCCTTCCCTTTTCGCCACACACCACGTCCCGGAGGACCAAGCAGGTGCTGCTAAGGAGGCTATACGCCAGGCAGAGATCATGATGGAGCAGGTGAAGGCGATCCGGGAAGCCAGCCAAGCGGCCTATGATGCTAGCTCAGCCCTTCAGAGCAACGTCCAAGTTAGTTGGTCACCGCTTGTTCTGTTAGGATGTGCTTATCTGAAAACTTTCTTTCCGAAGATCTTTGTATCTGTACACCCACTGGGTGTGTCAATTGAATTTTTGGATTGGTGGGGGCACGCTGAGTGCACCCACTGGGTGTAGTCCCCGAGACTATGGTGGACTACTGGCAGTCGATTGTAGTCTTTGTATTTTGAATTTCTTCACTCTAACTTCTTCACTCAGTCTGGTCGGACCATGTCGAATGGAATATTGGAACCAGTGGGGGCACGCTGAGTGCACCCACTGGGTGTAGTCCCCGAGACCATGGTCGATCACGGTAGTCGACTAAGGTCCAAGAACCTGTGTTTTTGGTAGATCATGATGAGACCATGGCTGATCACGCGATTAGCTATAGTGCTATAGTTTTAGGATCATAACCTCTTTGTCTCTTTCGTCCGACTAATCGGACCAAGTCAGAAGAACCAGTGGGGGCACGCTGAGTGCACCCACTGGGTGTAGTCCCCGTGACTACTGTTGAATAATTTGATTCGGCTGTAGTCTTAGAAATGTTACGATTTTTCTCTTAGTCACTCGGAAGTAACCTATCTTTGATGTCTGTCGACTGACCCTTCGCAGAAATCTTGCGAGCTTGTGGCTCGCTATACTGAATTGGAAAACAAACATATCCAGTTCGACCTTGACTTGAAGCTTGTTCAGGAGAACTTTAAGAAGGCAAAAGATGAAGCAAAAGGTATGGTTGGTGAGAATCTTGACGACTGTCTTTATCTTTCTTCCCATTCCTGATTCTGATCTCATTGTCACTTTGCAAATAAAATGAAGGAGGTTCTAAAGAAGAAGGACCATGACCTCGCCGAGGCACAGAAGGCGGCTTTGGACAAAACGAAGCTTGCGGAAGAAAAACTGGCTTCAGTCGGTAAACTTGAAGAGGAGAACGCCAATCTGAAAGCTGCTCTCGACGCGGCCAACAAGGAGGTTAGCCATCTGAAGAATGATAAGATAGCTCTGAGCGACAAGGCTAGCGAACTGGCAGGGAAGAAGAATGATCTGGAGGCTTATCTGGGAGGGCTCGCCAAGAAGTTATTCATCATGCTTGAAGGTAATCTCTTCTATCCGACTGACTTGTTATCATCGACTCATCATAGAACTGTTGGCTTAACTTCGAATTGTGTTTACAGAATTCTGCCAAAACTTCGAGGAGGAGACCAGTCGAGTGGAGACAAGCTTGGACCCCATTAACTCTCCTAGGAAGGATGAAGTCGCTATGAACATGCTCCGACTGGAGTCTCGTGTTGCTGGAGTGGTTGACTACCTTGCTCGACTGAAGGTTGAGGCGTCACGAATCGACACGACACTCTGGCCGGGAGAGACGCTTCAAAATGACCTCGAGTCTCTAATGACTCGACTGAATGAAGTTCCAGGTCGAGTGCAAGAATGGAAGAAGTCTTCTGCCAGGTGTGGTGCTGATGTTGCTCTGTCCCTAGTCTGTGTTCACTGCAAGGATGCGCGAGAGGACAAGCTGGCGTCCATCAAAGTGGCGAATACCAAGAAGCACGACTTCCAATCTTTCATGGAGACCTTCATTCTTGCTGCTTTTCGGATTGCCGTGGAATCAACTCGACCAGTTTATCGCGCCCTCCAGTCCTCCACCTGAGGAGTAAGAAAAACTTCTATGCTTCGCTTTAAATTTGCTTCGGAATGCCGAGTGGTTTTGTAACCGATAAACTTTTACAAGCTTGACGCCTGAGCACTTCTGAACCCGTAGGATGTTATCTGAACTTGGCTTATCGTTGAATATGCTTGCATTTGCCTTCGAGAAAACTTTGTTCTTCACTCAGAATATACTTTAATGCTTGAGACGCAGCTCTGAGGTGGAAAGTCCAGTTGACCTGCACTTCATCGCTCTTGCAGGTAGGGATGGAGCACAGATTGCAGTCGACCTGCGTCCTTGCTGTCGGATTTCGGGTTCCGGCAGACCCTTGAGGTTCGAACACTGGGGTGCGCGCGGAGATTTCGCCCTCTACCTAACTGCTCCTCGCCGAATCGCTAGGATCTAAACTACAAAAAGAACAACACAAGAGACACGGGGTTTATACTGGTTCAGGCCACCATTGTGGTGTAATACCCTACTCTAGTGTGTGGTGTGGTGGATTGCCTCTTGGGCTGGTGATGAACAATACAAGGAAGAACAGCCTCGCGAGGGTCTGTTCTTGGCTGGTGCGATGAACTTCAAGGAGGAGTTCAGTCGCTCTCTCTACTGGTTTCTAGCGAGGATACTTGATGCCTCTACCTTGTGGTGGCTAGTCCTATTTATAGCCAAAGGCCCTGGGCCTCTTCACAAATATTGAGCGGGATGGGCGCCAACAATTGGCCATTTTGAAGGGGAACAGCGGGTACACTTATCCTGACTAAAGTTGGTCCTCACCTGTCAAAGGCTCTGGTGGTGACGCCTGCTTGGGATCCACAATGACTTCCTCCCTACCGTTGGGCTGGTCTTGGTCTTGTTGCACCAAAATGGATGCCTTTGCTTGATGATCTCGCCTGCGCTTGCTCCCTTTGCACCAAAGAGGAAAGGAGGACACTGCGCGGGCTGGCACCCGCCTGGCGCCCTTGGTCGTCATGGCTTGCGTCATGGGCACCTCGCGAGGTACCCCGCCTTGATCTCTCCGCCTCCTCGTGAGCCAGCCTGATGAGGCCGTGCCTGAGGAAGCTCCTTGTCGTCCGCCCCGCGAGGCTTGGCCCCTCGCGAGGGTCTTGAGCTTGTGTTGATGAAGATGGGCCGTGCTGGGCCCCCTTTGAGCCACGCCATAGGCCGCAGGCAGGCAAGTCTGGGGACCCCGTTCCCAGAACGCCGACAATAGCCCTCGGGCCCAAGGCGCGCCCGGACTTGGCCGAGCAGAGAGGCGAAAGGGCAAGTGCGAAGCGCCGCGGGCCCCAACAGCCTGCGGCCTTGGCTGCCGCGTGGCGGTTGATTGGACGTGGGCGTCTCCACTTCCCCACGACGCCTCGGTAACTGCACGAATTGACAAGTCCCTGGATGCAAAGCATGTCATGATTACCTGCGATCGTGGAGGTCGGCGGTTGGCCTCCTCTGGCTTTAAGTACGGCACGACGCGTGCCCTTCCAGTCTATCTCTTCTCGCTTCTCCTTCTTCCCGGTCCTTGCTCTGTCTTGCTACAATGGCTCCGATCTGCCGGTTCTCTGCGGCAGAGAAGGGAAAGGCTCCCCGAGAGGATCCTGACCCACTTCCGCCAAAGAAACGGCTAGCCCTCTGCCATCGGGGTGAGGGCGCCCGCCAGGAAGTGTTGAGGCCTTGGTGTGAGCTGCCACCACCAGGGTTCCCGCTTCCCTTGTACGCCCACATCGAGGGCTCTGAAGAAGTCGATGCCGAACGCCACGGGCAGCACCGCCGTCGGCGCCGACGGGTCACGAAGGTGTGAGTCTTTCCCCCTGGAGTAAACGCCGAGGGCTCCTCCCGAGAGTTCGTACTTCACGCCGCCATGCCCCCTCAGTCTTCGATTCGCCTTCCTCCTTTCTTCGCCTCCGTTATCCCGCAGGGGAAAATCCTGGGGCTTTGGCTGCAGCATGCCGGATGCAGCACCCTTGCGACCGGGGCAGAGGTCACGGTCGTTGCCCCGGGCGAGGTCTTCATGACTCGAGGCTGGGGCGAGATCGCCCGGGTCTGCAGGACAAGGGGCGCCCTCGTGATCCACCTGGAGTATGATGGTGCTTCGATGATGTTCTTCAAGGTCTTCAATGCGGAGGGTCGCCGGCTGGAGTGCTGCCCCGGGAGAGGCGGTCGGGACCCTGCTACGGCGAGGCAGATGCCGACTAACCACTACCATGGCAGCTCCTCAGGCGATGGAGCCGCCGGAGGATCCAGCGACTCCGCCGAGCTCTTCGCGACTGAGACGAAGCGGCGATCGCTATGAGCCTCGAGCTCGCTGCCCCGGGCAGCCTTGAGCTCGTCGAGCCGTCGCCGCCTCGATCTGGATGGGGTTGGCGCCGGTGCCTGGCGGCCCACTGTTGATGATGGCGTCTGCCGCGGTGGTTCCTGTAGTTAGGACTCCTTAGGATTCGCGTCTTTTGTTCCTGCGAGGAACCAAGAATATACCCCGTGGGGGCTCGTAAGATGTTTGTAGCTCCATTTGTCAATATGATCCTCATCGTGAAGCAGTGTGAGATGCTTATTCCGCCTTAGCTTAGTTTCTTCCTTTTGGACCTCACGAGGGCTCGGCGCTCTGCGCTGACAGGTCCCGGTCCCAAGGCGGCTTCAGCCGTCGCTGGTATGCTAGGCCGCGATGCCGTGGTCAAGGCAAGGAGGTGAGCGGCCCGAGGTCCAGTAAGAGCCCCTGAGTCGTGATGCTCAGGAGGTCCCCTTTAGCGCTCAAGCAGCCATCGTTCAGTGAGAAAGGAATGCGACATTGCTAACACGGGAATGCATTAGGTGCGGGGATGGTGCTGCGATAGCTAGTGTTTCCGAAGAGTGACTTATCTCGAGGGTCAGGAAACGCTTCCTGGTGGGGCGCTAGGTCCGTGCCTTGGCCGGCGAGGGGTCGCTTGGCGAGGTCCTCGCGTGCCTCTCCCCTCTCGCCTTCGCTCCCCTTTCTGCTCTACGTCCTCGGGTCCCGGCCCTCGAGCGAGTCTCAACCATCGCTGGTATGCCAGGTCGCGATGCCGTGTACAAGGCCAGAGGGTGAGGGCTGGAGAGCCAGTAGGATCCCCGAGTCGCGATGCTCAGGTACCCCCCTGTAGGATCGGAAGTATGTCTAGAGGGGGGGTGATTAGACTACTTGACAATTTAAAAGTTTAGCCTTTTGATTAGGACAAGTTTTTAGCAAGTTCACAATGATGACCAAGTCAAGTATCACCCTACACATGCAATTCTAGAGTTATGGCAGCGGAAAGTAAATTGCACATGTAGTAAAAAGAGGTGGAGAAGAGCAAACGCAATTTGGAGACACGGAGATTTTTCTCGTGGTTCCGAGTAGGTGGTGCTATCGCCAATCCACGTTGATGGAGACTTCAACCCACGGAGGGTACGGCTGCGAGAGTCCACGGAGGGCTCCACCCACTAAGGGTCCACGAAGAAGCAACCTTGTCTATGCCATCATGGCTTACGCCCACGGAGGACTAGCCTTACTCGGGGTAGATCTTCACGAAGTAGGCGATCTCCTTGCCCTTACAAACTTCTTGGTTCAACTCCACATCTTGACGGAGGCTCCCAAGCGACACCTAACCAATCTAGGAGGCACCACCCTCCAAAAGGTAATAGATGGTGTTGGTGATGATGAACTCCTTGCTCTTGTGCTTCAAATGATAATCTCCCCAACACTCAACTCTCCTCACCGATTTGGCTGTGGTGGAAGAAGGGATTGAGTGGAAAGCAACTTGGGAAGGCTAGAAATCAAGTTTCATATGGTGGGAGTGGAGCAACTTGATCTCAACACAAGGGTAGGTAGTTTTCTTCTCGTAAATGTAAGGTAGGAGTGATAGTTCTTTCGATGGCTCTTCCACGAATGAAGAGGAGGTGGAGGGTATTTATAGCCTCCACATTAAAATTCAACCGTTACACACATTTGACCAATCTCGGTCAGACCGAAGTTGACAACTCGGTGAGACCGAAAGTTCAAATCTTGTGAACGTTGGGATTTTTGGTGGGACCGAAAATACAATCTCGGTTAGTCCGATTCTTCCAAAGACTAGGGTTTGCCATTCTCGGTGGGACCGACTTTATCATCTCGGTGACACCGATTTGATTACAGAAGTGTTGGGGATATTACCACTAGGTATAAACCGGCCAGCTTGGGCCGGGTTAGCTCCGTAAGTGGGGTAATCAGAGAAAGGCCCAAGGCCTATAGTCGGTTTAGAGCTTGTAGCCGTAAACCGGCCTAATGTATGACTTGTATTGTAAGTTAGAATAGGGAGATACCAACCGATACGAGTATGAACCGTTGGGACTCTCTACTGAACCGACGGCGCCACTGTATATATAAGGGACGACCGGCGGCGGTTCAAAACAGACAACAACAGCTCGAGCCTAGGCGGCTTATTTGCTCCCTAGCCATCGAGTCTACATCAATTCCATCACAACTAGACGTAGGCTTTTACCTTCATCGAAGGGGCCGAACTAGTATAAACCCTCGTGTCTTTGTGTCCGCTTTAAACCCCTACAAGTAAACCCGTAGCGATGGCTCCACGACTAAGTCCTCACACTAGGACATCTGCCGTGACAAATCCACGACAGTTGGCGCCCACCGTGGGGCTATCGCACGATGGTTTGGCGATCTTGGAGGGCAAGCTCAAAGGACTCGAAGGCTACGTCGTGGGCCGGATGACTAAGAGTCGTCGTGGCCGCATCTACATCGACAATACCGGATGGGGTCCCGAGGCCGATTCAATTGAGTATGGATACCGGGTCCCCTTCGGCGATATACACGTGTTCATCGGCAAGATCGGAGGGCCCGAGCCGGACGTCAGCACCGACCTCGTCGAGACGGCTCAGCGCGCGCAACCAGCCCGGGCTAAACCGGCCGCAAGGCACGTCTTCGTCGGAGTTACCCATGGAGGGGAGTATGATGCCGGTTCAGAGTACGGTAGCGAGACCGTCGTTTATTCCGGCGATGAATCTTCAGCAGGAGAGACAGAGTCATTGTACCAGCTGCAGGATGGTATGATCGGGGGCTGTTCCGACGGTGACAGTATTCCGGACCCCCCGAGCCAGCTGAACCGGATCGGCGTATTCATGGCCGGTATGTGTCGCAAACCTTTCGCCGACCGCAGCAGCGATACTTTCCGGTTCAGCGGCAGCAGGGGCAGGAGGCTCGGTCGTCCGCGGTTCAAGTTTTGTCGATCTGTTTGATGCATCGGCAGCGCCATGGCGGAGGATAATCCGCAGATCAAGAGGCTCATAATGCAGAAATTGCAAGGTGAGAGAGCAGATCACGCAGCCAAAGCGGATCTAGCGGCGAAAAGGAGCGCATGGCCTCGTGAGCGGGCGCTTTAGATGCGCAAGCTTACGGACTCATGCTCGACCGAGCGCGTCGCAGAGGTGTTAAGGCGGAAGTACAGATCGCGCCTGCCATCCGGATTTGACCCTAGAAACCTCTTTTCAGACACCCGAGCGGACCCAAAGAACCCGCCCAAAGACAGGAGGTAAACCGGATCGAAGCGCCGGGAGCGGAGCGACGGTCCAGCCACGCCAGATGGAGCCCCCGGAGCAGAATACGGTGATGCCTCCGCCGATACAGACACCTCGGGGCATTACTCTAACCCTATGGACAACCTTGTTGCGGCTGCGGCACGGCTGGAGGCAATCCCAGTCGAAGGAGATTCCCCACAAGCAATTGAGACACGCCGGGTTAAGGAGCTTCCGGACTGCACTAACCCAAAGCAGAAGCATATTCATATAGCGCGATCGATTCACTCTACGCCCGCCCAAGCCGGAGCTACTGAGGCGCATGGATGAACCGCCCCGCTGTCAAACGCTGGACCGAGAAGCGGCCCGAGGCAACAACCCGATAGGCAGCGCTCGTAATGCTCAGGAGGTGGTAGATCGGGCCCGGGCTCGCAGGGAGGCCGAGTTGGCAGCACAGGGTGATGCGGTTCAGCACACGCCGGTTCGCCCTACCTCCTTCACAGGATCGAGTCTCCTCCGCTTTGGGAGTGCCCCTGCTTAACCCCGCTTATGCGCAACGTGCGCTTGCCTAAGGATTTTAAGGGCCCACGAAGGTGCCGAATTACACCGCAGATTTATCCCCTGAGGCGTGGGTTGAGAGTTACGAGATGGCCATGGAGATGCTTGACGTTGATGAAGCGGCATGTGCAAAGTACTTCACCATGATGATGGAGGGCACGGCCCGTGCTTGGTTGAAAAGCCCGCCGCCCAATTCGATCGTTCATGGGGTCGATTCACGGCCCGGTTTATCCGAAATTTCAAAGATACATGTAAACGGCCAAGTCTATAGTGGACTTGGCGGCTTATGCTCAGAAGAAGGAGTCCACAACCCGCTGGGTACGCCGTGTATCCGAGATTTTACATTCCTCTCGACCGGATCAACGCCGACTCGGCGATCATCACGCTTAGAAAGCAACCGCGGTTTGAGCCTCTGAAAGCTGAAGCGGGCGTATGAAGCGGTTACGCAATGATACAGAACCCTCATGACCGCTGGTGAAGTATGCCGATTCGCATAAAGTACCAAGGATCCCGAGGTAGATGATGACGAAGCAGGAAGGGAAAGAAGATTGGCAACTCCAAGCAGCAAAGATGTCAAACCGGCAGGTCATGGAAATCGGGCAAGCGCAAGGTCGATGATTTTGTAGCTAACACTAATGCGCAGGATGAGGCCCGCGCGAGAGGCAAAGCGAATCGGGTCCAAATGTTGGTGCGAGCACCGCTTGAATTACTTGTTGAATCAGCCCTGTCCAAAACACGGGACGAAAGAAAACCCATCGAATCATCTTTGGAAGGACTGTTCTATTATGCAAGCATTCAAAAACTCTGATGCTTTCCGATATGATCAAGGATCAGGTGGCGGTTCAGGTTCCGGTTTACATGGGCCGGGTCAAGACGGAGCTTCCGGTTCAGGGCACAACCAGAGCAATTTCAACAACCAGAACAATCAAGGTAGCCAGCAGCAGCAGCAGCAGTCAGGTTATCAGAGCCAGCCAAAGCAGTTGAACGGCGGGCAATATCATGTTTTCACAACCAGCTTGGATAAACGGGATAGGAAGCTTCACAAACGGGCAGTAAATTCTGTTGAACCGGCTGTGCCACGGTATTTGCGTTGGTCAGAACAGCCGATCATATGGAGCAGAGAAGACCATCCCCGGTTGATAATCCGGTCACCGCTTTTGGTGGTGGACCCCCAAGTTGGGGGCTATAAATTTACTAAGGTGCTCATGGATGGAGGAAGCAGCATCAATATATTGTATTATGATACTTTCCGCCGCATGGGTCTCACAGATAAAGATCTCAGACCGTCCAACACGGTGTTCCATGGTGTAGTGCCAGGCAAATCTGCTTATCCCATTGGCAAGATAGCATTGGATGTGGCCTTTGGAGACGAGCATGATTCTCGGTCTGAAAAGCTAACCTTTGAAGTGGTAAAAATCCGGAGCCCATATCATGCCCTGTTTGGGCGGCCGGCTTATGCCAAGTTCATGGCGCGACCTTGTTATATCTACTTGCAGCTTAAAATGCCGGGTTACAAAGGAACAATAACGGTGCACGGAAGTCGCCGAGTCGCTTTGGAATGTGAGGAAGGAGATGCAGCTTACGCAGAAGCAGTCTGTGCTACAGAGGAGTTGAAGTTTTATAAGGATAATGTTGATCCGGCGGATATGACTCCTCTGAAGAAACCTACTACGGAGCATGAGTCAGATCTGAAATTCAAATCGGCGGCTGAAACCAAGCTTGTTGACTTTGTACCAGGCGATTCATCTAAGCAATTCACCATCAGTGCCAACCTGAATCCCAAATAGGAAGGCGCGCCATCGAAGTTCATCCGTGAGAACCGGACATTTTTGCATGGAAGCCTTCGACATGCGGGTGTACCGAGGGAACTCGCCGAGCACACACTTAATGTGGATCCTAAGTATAAACCGTGAAACAGTTCCTCCGCCGGTTTAATGAGGAAAGGCGCAAGGCCATTGAGAAGAGGTAGCCGTGCTTCGGCAGCTGGTTTTATCATCGAGGTGTTTCATCCGAGTGGCTCGCTAATCCGGTGCTAGTCCTTAAGAAAACGGCACTGGCGATGTGTGTGGACTACACAGATCTTAATAAAGCTTGTCCGCGGATCCTTTTGCTCTCCCCGCATTGATCAGATTATCGATGCCACGGCAGAGATGTGAGCGTTTAAGTTTCTTGGACGCGTAGACTGGATATCATCAAATCAAGATGGCAGTCAAGGACCAGGAGAAAACGGCGCTTATAACTCCCTTTGGAGCCTTCGCTATGTATCTATGCCTTTCGGGCTCAAGAGTGCCCAAGCCACGTATCGCGTGTGTGCGTAACTGCTTGCATACACAGATTGGCGCAATGTGCATGCCTATGTGGATGACATTGTGGTGAAATCAAGACGAAGGAGACGCTGGTGGACGATTTGAAGGAGACCTTCTAAGCAACTGCGATTTATAAGATGATGCTTAATCCGCCAAGTGTGTTTTTGGTGTCCCGGCTGGCAAGTTATTGGGGTTCCTGGTGTCCAACAGAGGAATCGAGGCCAATCCGGAGAAAATTAAGGCGATCACCTCCTTGGCTAAACCAAAGTGTATCAATGACGTTCAACGCTTGGCAGGCCGGATTGCGGCGCTGAGCCGGTTTATTAGCCGACTTGGAGAGAAGGCTATTCCTTTATACCAGATGCTGAGGAAGACAGATCAGTTCGTCTGGAGTCCAGCTGCGGACGAAGCTTTCGAGGACCTAAAGCGCAATCGCTAATCCGCTGTCCTTGCAGCCCGATTGACAACGAACCGTTGTTCTTATATGTGGCAGCCAATGCGCGAGCGGTGAGCGTAGCCATTGTGGTCGAGCGTAAGGAGGCAGGAAAGGAATATCCGGTTCAACGGCCGGTTTATTATATCAGCGAGGTACTTATTGAATCCAAACAGAGGTATCCGCATTGGCAGAAGTTAGTCTATGGTGTTTTTATGGCCAGCCGGAAGCTGAAGCAATATTTCCAAGGGCATCCTATTACAGTGGTTAGTTCAGCTCCCTTGGGTGATATCATACAAAACCGGAGGCGATCGTCGGATTGCGAAAATAATATCGAGCTTGGGCCGACGGGCTCAAATATATGCCACGCACGGCAGTGAAATCACAAGCGCTTGTTGATTTCATTAATGATTGGACGGAGTTACAAGCACCAGAGGAGAAGCCGGATCATACATACTGGACTATCCACTTCGATGGGTCCAGGCAGTTGGAAGGCTCAGGGGCTGGAGTCGTGTTAACTTCCCCACGAGGTGATAAGTTTTGTTACGTTCTCCGTCTAATGTTCCCTTGTACTAATAATGCAGCTGAGTACGAAGCTTTACTCCATGGTCTCCGGATGGCTAAGGAAATGAACTTGAGCCGGGTCAAGTGTTTTGGTGACTCGGACCTGGTGGCGCAGCAAGTATCTGGCACTTGGGATTCTAAGGACCCCCTCATGGCTGCATATCGACGAGAGGTGGATAATATTGCAGGGTGCTTCAAGGGATATCAAGTAGATCATGTGGATCGCCGGAAGAACGAAGCGGCAGACGCTTTAAGCCGGCTGGGTTCTCAGCGTAAACCGGTTCCCCCTAATGTCTTCCTCGACATCTTGCACAAACCGTCGGTTCAGCTCCCTGGTGAAGCGGATTTGGCAATTCCTGACCCGGAGGCCCAGTTGGTGGCAGCATTACACGCTATTCCGGATTGGACGGTGCCTTATCTTGCATATATGACTCGAGGAGAATTACCAGACGATGAGGTTCTGGCCAGGCAGGTAACCCGGCGCTCCAAGTCCATGACGATTATCAATGGTGAGTTGCATCATCGCAGCGTTTCAGGGGCGCTTCAACGCTGTGTTTCCCCTGAGGAAGGTGGCGAAATTTTACGAGAAATCCATGAAGGGATTGCGGGTACCATGCCGGTTCAAAGTCCCCGGTGGCGAAGGCATTCCGTCATGGATTCTACTTGGTTAACGGCTCATGCGTCGCGGAGGATTTGGTCAAGCATCGCGATGGGTGTCGAATTTCTCAGCGTGCCCATATACCGCACAGAGTTGAGGATGATCCCGATAACATGGCCGTTTGCGGCGTGGGGGCTGGATATGGTCGGGCCTTTTAAGAGATCCAAAGATAAGAAGACCCATCTGTTGGTGGCAGTGGACAAGTTCACCAAGTGGATTGAAGCGGAGCTGTCAAGAAGTGCGATGCGGCAACAGCGGTGCGCTTCATCAAAAGGTGATTTTCGGTTTGGCTTTCACACAAGATCATCACCGACAATGGCACCAATCTGTCCAAGGAGCTATGAAAGAATTTTGTGAACGCGAGCATATCCGCTTGACGATCGTCGCTGGCGCACTTCATCCAACGGACAGGCGAGCGCGCTAATCAGAAATCTTGCGAGGCATCAAACCGCGACTTCGTCCCATTACAAAGGACGCCAGTGGTGCTGGGTTGAAGAGCTCCCATCGGTGCTATGGAGTGTCAATACTACACCAAACCGGTCTACTGGTTACACGCCTTTTTCATGGTTTATGGAGCGGAAGCAGTTCTCCCCAGTGATATTCGGCACGACTTCGCCCCTGTAGCGGCTTACGTTGAAGCGGACAATGAAGCGGCGCGACAGACGCTGGACCTGTTGGATGAGGAGCGTGATATGGCAGCTGCTCGATCAGCAATTTACCAGCAAGACCTTCGTCGTTATCACAGCCGCCGGATCAAAACCAGAGCTTTTCAGGAAGGCGATTTGGTACTGCGTCTCATCCAAGACCAGACGAACCTGCACAAGCTATCCCCGCCTTGGGAAGGGCCCTTTGTGGTCAGCAAGAATCTGCACAACGGTTCCTACTATCTGGTTGATATTCGAGAGCGTAAAGACTCACGTACATCAGAGGAGGAGACCAACAGGCCGTGGAATATAGCTCATCTTCGACCGTATTACACATGAGTCATCGGCTCAGTTTATGTACATAGCATAACAATGTATATATTATCTTCGATATAATAAAAACCAGGCCTCACCAAAGCGGGGCCTCTGTCTTTTCTTCTCATGCGTGGTTACACGGAGTGTTTTCTGTTTTTCAAAGCGGCCTCCGGTTTACCCCTTGACAATTATATTTATCACTTGGGGGCTTGGTCGTATCCGAACCAGTGCTACACCTCTTGATAGGCGAAAGCCACTAGATCATTTGGGGACACGGTCACGTCTCGAACCGGTCACGCCTCTTGGTCGGCCACTAGGCCAGCGCCACTTGGGGGCTTGGTCGAACCCGAACCAATGTCACGCCACTTGGCCGGGCGACTCGCCACGAGTCTTTTGGGGACTGGCTGACTAGCACCATCGCTACACCTTCGGGGCTTGGTAGCATCTGACCATGGTAATGCCATCTGACCAGCTCCAAGCAGCTCTCCTTTTTTACAAAGATTTATTGCCTTTGTTGCCATATTTGGTATTTGATTTTTGTCGTGTTTCCAACATAATGAATATTTTTTCGGTTTAGCCGTCAGTAACAAGCTGATAGTGCACGATCTGGTGTTATCCAAAGTTTTCATTTCTTTCCGGTTTACCATTTTTTCCCGGTTCGTCTTTATGGAAAAACTTGGGGGCTAGTGCTCATTCAGCACGCCTATATGGAGGTTATTGCCTCCCAAGACGGTTATGGTTTTAATAAGAAAGCCTCCGCTTCAAGATTGGTTACATCAGCTTTATGCCCAGATATGGCAGGTATTTGTATCAAATACTCATTAAATTTTCAATACATAAAGACATATTGGATGCCATAAACCGGCGGGCGGTCTCACCGCCGCCGAAGTTTTATCTTTTGATTGCAGGAACTGCGAATCACACAAAGTTCACTCGATGCACGAAGGCATACCCAGGCAACAAAGTTTAGCTAAAACTATTACAAGGCAAACACAAGGCCCAAATGATCATTGTTTTCTAAACCGGCTACCGGTTCAAGACTGTTCTTCGTCCTCCTCCGCGTCAAGATCCTCTTTCTACCCATTGGCCGGAAATCCACGAAGTCCGATCGATGCCCATCGCGCTTGAAAAACAGCTTCTTCATGAATCAAAGTTGACGGTTCATGTCGAGCGTAAGTGTGCTTACGGATTGAGGGATTAAATTTTCCGCTCAAAAGTTGGAGCGACACACGCTTGTTCTCGATCATTGTATTGGGCTTGATAGTGCTCCAAGTCGGCTTCTTCCGCCAATTGACAAGCAAGTGGGCGATCGCACGGTTTATTGCACGCAAGTCCTCTTCGTTAAAGTCCGAGCCATCTTCCTTCACACCGATAGCCCCGGCTGCTTCCATCGGATCAAAATCCGCACCGTGCTTTGGCCCGGATCAGGGCGTTGATGGCTCCGGTTCGTGCAGCCGACTTCTTCACCTCCTCAATCCGGGAAGGTAGGATGGATAGCCGGTTCAAGGTGTCTTGGATCAAGGACGGCGCCGGGTTGTTGTGTGACATTGTGGTAATCACACGTTGGGCTCCGGTATATAGCTGTTCTACTAAGGTGTACACAGCTTTTAGCTTCTTCCGCACGTCATTCCCCAAGTGCCCAACGCGTGTGCCTGCGTTTCATAAACAGGACAGTTTATTAACCGGAGTGTTGGAGATACAGGACAAGTAAATTACATTTACAGGGGGCGTACCAAAGATGGCTGCTGTCATAGAATGCACTTGTCGCTTCACGGCTGTCAGATCATCTACCACCGGTTTAAGGGCGGCTTCAGCATTTTCTGCCCGCTTGAGCAAGTTGGCCTTTTCAGTGGCCCAGACAGCTTGTTCCTTCTTCATTTTGTCCTTCGCTTCTTCCGCAGCAGAGCAGGGCAATAGTCAGCTCTTTCTTGGCCTTTGTCTGTCTCGCCTCTTTGGGTCTCCAATGCTGCTCAGAATCGGCAATCCGGTCATCCTTGATCGCCACATCAGCCTCGCATGTTGATAGCATCATCACCAGTTAATTAAAAGTCTCAACCACACAACATCGTTATATGCTTGACACTTGGGGGCTAATGTACCTTCAATTTTTTATACTACTATTACATGGAAAAGTCCCAAGTTCAATACGCGTATTCAACTCGGCACTTGGGGGCTAATGGCTATTTCATCTTACTAAAGCATTGCTAAGCAGCTTTTGGAATACCGGTTTAGGTTTGCATACATAAACCGGCCTTGGTGGTTATGGGGAAAATTGCAACAGTCTATCAGAGAAAATTGTCAAAGTGCCAGTTTGATCATAGATTGCAAACCGGCCCTTGGGGGCTACAAGGATTACTATACGGATATTAAAGAAAGGAGCGTTACCTCAAACTTGTCTCTCATTAGTTTCACCAAGCCAGCTTCATAGTCACGGCTCATCAGAAGCCGGTTCAAGTATCCGAATGAAGGTCTTGGCGCCATAGCGGCATATGTTTCCAGCTCTACGTTCCATTTTCCTTTCTTAAAAGCGGCAGAGTCCTCTTTCACAGTATGCCGAGTTAAGGTGGCAGCATTGCCCGGTTCAGAGTGGCCTATTCCAGTAATTACCACGTCATCATCTTTCGATTCGACGGATTGAGTAGGCGCAGTGGCTTTGGCAGGGCTAGGAGGCTTTGCAGACTGGATGGTGTTGGCAGGCGGATCAACAGACATTGAAGCATCTGAGGCCTCCTCCGAATCACATCTTCTTGAACCGGGGGATTGTTCGGAATATCTTCAAAAGCGACATTGTCCTGATCCGGTGCCTGCTCATGATCGGAGGTGGCAGCTTCCTCAGTGGTTTTTTCTAAACGAGCTTTCTTGCTGGGTTTCGGTTTGGTCCTGAAGAAACATATATAAGACACGTACATTACAGAATAAATTGACAAGTATATGGTCATGTTGGCTTACCCGACAGCTATCTTCAATGGCGGCAGCTGAGTGGCTGACGATTCGCCAGAGGATGAATGAGAGGTGACCTGATAATCGGAGTCGGACGGATTAAGAGGTTGACGGAATAAACCCGCTTTGGAATTCGAGATAATAAAATGGTTGGAAACCTCGGTGCGGCGTTTTCGAGCCGGGCTGTTTGGTAAACCGCGGAAGTAACTACTGTCCATTGTGTGCGGGTTGTACGGGCGGGCCTCGTTGTCTTTGCGTCTTCATAAGAAGTTTGGGATCCAAGTGAGCAAGAGGATGAGAAAAGTTAACTTTCCGGTTTGTTCGGCGAAATTTTGGGGAAGGTAAGCTTGTTGAATCGGAAGAAAGAATGGTTACTCGGCAAATCCAGCGTTGTGGCTTCAGCCATCCCGACAAGCATTGTCATCAATAAGACGTGTAAAAAACAAGCCAAGAGAATCAAGTTCCGGATTACCCACATCGTCATCGATGGCTGGATCAGACGAAGCCGTGGTTTTCCTCTTATGAGCAGGCTTTTTGACAACTTTCGTTTTGGGCCGGTTTTGCCGCCCAGCCTTGTCCGCTTTGTCTTGCGAGAGCTTCTTGCTCCAGAATGGATCATCACCCTGGATCGGAAATAATTGAGAATTGCAAGTATGAAAGTAATGGCAAAAAAAAAATTTAAATGGTGGCACAATCAGGAGCTTACCGCAGGAGGTGCGTTGAGAGTGCAGTAAGGAGCCAAGCCGGTTTGGGCACAGAGGTGCTCCGGTTCGTTCAGCATTTTCCTCACTGAATCAGAATTTCGTCTTGAGACAATTCTAATTTGGTGTGTCGGAGTGGATCATCGACATCGCCAAGATATCTTGGCACATCAAACCGAACGCCGCTCAAAGGCAAGATGCCCCAAGATAACCAGCAGCGTGCGCGATCGATTCGGTCAAACCGTTGGCCATAAAGGCCCGGAGCTTGGACAGTTGGGGAGCGATCTACTTTCTCTTTTGCGGTCAAACGCTGCGGAAAGGGATGTGTGTTCTTGAGCCGCCTGGGCGGAAACCTGTAAAGGATTTTCACCTTCAGGAGAGGTGTCTCTGAGAGAACCAAGTCGCATTCCATTCTTTGGGGTGAGAGGAGCTTCACGTGGGGATAAGTGATCTCTTTCCTCTTCTCGATAGCCATACCGCCTAACTCAAGATTGGGGCCATCGGTGAATTCGGTGCGGCGGTTTAGGTGGAAAAGATCCCGGAATAGCTCGACTGAAGGCTCCTCTTGCAGATAAGCTTCGGACAGCACTTGAAAATGACACAAGTTGGTAACAGAATTGGGGCCGATATCTTGGGGGCGTAATTGAAAGTTGGCCATTACGTCCCGGTAAAACTTTGACCCGGGCGGTTTGAAGCCCCGGAATAAGTGATCTGCGAAAACTATGACTTCACCTTCCTGAGGAGTGGGAGGACATTCCTCACCAGGAACCCTCCAATGGATGGTGCTTTGGTTGTCCAAAGCGCCAATGGACACTAGTTTGTTTGGGCGATTGCCTCTAGACGCTGGAAGGACCCAGATTGCACTCAGATACTGTTTGGCCATCATGAGGTCTACAAGGGAAGAATCCGGTTTGAGAAAATACTCATCGCAGAATAATTGATCCAAGATATGACAAACCGGAAGATGATCCGATGTACCAGTTCAATATGGTATGGTGTCAGATATATATTGGCGGTTCAACACAGGGACTAATGGTGTACGGATGCCGTTTTAGCAATTTTTCGTTTCTATGGTGAGTTAAACCGCCTAATTCTGGCTTCAGAGGAAATCGACAGAAACAAGTTTCACAAGAGTTCATGTTTATCATGGATCAAACGTGAGTTTTCAGAAAACAAGAAAGGCGCCGCAGAAAGTAAAGAAGAAGCAGGAAGTGCACCATGAGGTATGCATATGTATATGCGAGAAGGCTATGGGATTTAGATGAAAAGGCGCAGCAGATGCGCACGGATCTCCGTTTAGTACAAACAGGGATCATAATACCGCTCAGAGAATAGAAAAGTGAAAGCATATGAAGAACATGGACGAAGCGTGAACCCTAGAACAGATCTAAAAATGATGAACAGATTAAACAAAGGATAGGGGATTTACCGGAAGAAGAAAGGAGTTAATACGAAAGGTCGCCGTATTCTGGTCCGAACAGGTTGATGCAGCGGCCACTGACGAAGCAAAGGTCGATGGCGACGACGGAGCTCTGGAGGCAGTGGCGCAAGGAAGAAGACGAAGAGGGAGCGAAGGGAGAAAACCGAATGACCCTTCGGTCTTATTTATAAGGCAAGGAAACTAGGTCAAACGCGTGAATCCAGGGACGGTCATTAAAGAAGGCGCTATAAAAGATAAGCTTCAAGATGACGTCAGGCCGGTTTACAGTAACCGGAAGCGGTGATGTCATGCCGGTTTAAGATGATGACCAGCGACGATCTACTACACAAGAAGATATCCGAGATGTAGGTTTTATCAAGGATCGACATGAACCAGTTCAAATCAATCTGGGGCCTAATGTTGGGGATATTACCACTAGGTATAAACCGGCCAGCTTGGGCCGGGTTAGCTCCGTAAGTGGGGTAATCAGAGAAAGGCCCAAGGCCTATAGTCGGTTTAGAGCTTGTAGCCGTAAACCGGCCTAATGTATGACTTGTATTGTAAGTTAGGAATAGGGAGATACCAACCGGGATACGAGTATGAACCGGTTGGGACTCTACGAACCGACGGGCGTCACTCGTGTATATAAGGGGACGACCCGGCGGCGGTTCAAAAACAGACAACAACAGCTCGAGCCTAGGCGAAGCTTATTTGCTCCCTAGCCATCGAGTCTACATCAATTCCATCACAACTAGACGTAGGCTTTTACCTTCATCGAAGGGGCCGAACTAGTATAAACCCTCGTGTCTTTGTGTCCGCTTTAAACCCCTACAAGTAAACCCGTAGCGATGGCTCCACGACTAAGTCCTCACACTAGGACATCTGCCGTGACAAATCCACGACAAGAAGGTTACAGAAGCTTGGCAACACTAGTTTCGGTGAGACCGACTTTGGAATCGGAAAATCCGAAATTACTAGGGTTTGGGTATATGGCTGAGGTGGTTCATCTTGGTGTGACTGAGTTTATGGAATCGGTGGGACCGAGATTACTTATGAGCATATGTTGGAATGAAAGATTGCTGACTGTTTGGGAGATAGATCACTAAGCACTTTGAGCAACCAGATCATCAACATAACCTCATCCCCTTTAATAGTATTGGCTTTCCTATGGACTCAATGTGATCATGGATCACTAAACCAAAATGGAGTCTCGAGCTTTTGCCAATGCTTTCCTTAGCATTTTGAGGGGTCCACATCATCACCATTGCCATACCCATATCAATCGAACTTTTCGAAATATTCTCAAGAAACAATTAGTTCAATGATATATATGTTGTTATTAATTACCAAAACCACCCGGGATTAGTTGCACTTTCAATCTCCCCTTTTGGTAATTGATGACAACATATAGATCAAAGCTTCGACAAATGATATAATCAATGAATGATATCGTCGCTTTGAGAAGTATGTGATAAGCAAGAGCTCCCCCTAAATTTGTGCATTATTTAATATTTGCGTTTGAATGCAAATGCACAATCAATTAGGATCATGGGTCACTCTTCCATGTCACATACATCTTGGTGGAGCGCACAAAATGATAAGAATGAATAACATGCACCCAATCACCAAGACATGAGTAAATGATCATACAAAACATGAATAGCATATGATAAGCATTAAGCACACATTAAGCATAGTATGATCAAGCACTCATCAAAGTAGAGCAAACGTAGTATCAAACACACGGAATGTCTCGGAAAACTCAAAAGTATCTCAAAGAAAACCGCAAACGAAAGAGCAAAGCGAGCACTCTCTCTCGAAGTCCTATGATCTATACAATTTTCCCCTTTGGCAACAAGTTACCAAAAGTTCGAAGGTATAGAGCTAAGCGCCACTAGGGACTCTGGCGGCTCTGTGTCGGGTCGATGGAGTGGAGATAGCTGCATCTCGCAAAGGCTTCGCCAAGTCTGTGGAGCTAGAGGAGTGGACACCGAGCTGGAGCTGGAACCGATGGAGCTGTGGAGGTGCTGATGTAGTAGCCCTGGGTCTGCCATCGAATAGCAACCGATCCGGGTCTTGTGGGAACTCGAGCAGGCTGCTCATAATCATCCCGACCAAATCTTCTTCCATCTCCTTCATGAGCTCGCCTTCTCCCTCTTGGCTTCCTCAATATCCGCCTCAAGCTTGTTGACGGTGACTGCACTTCGGGCCACTTGACATCCAGAGCATGGAACTTGTCTTCAACTATCCTCTCAAGACTCTCCCGAGACTGCACTATGCTGGCCAAAGCGAGTTCAATCCTCCGGTAGCTTCAAGAAGTTGTTCTCCAACGCTCTTGGTTTTTTGCCGCCGCCGCTTCCTTCTCAGCTTTGGCTTGTTTGGCAGCTTCAGACTTAGCTTGTCCTTCAACAGATGTGGGATCATCCTCTGTCATCACAACTTCATTGTCCTCATGTTTAGGCTGCAGTGGCAAGTGGGGTCTATCCAACAAGTAGGTGTCCGTGCCAAACTTGGCATTGATGAGCATCTGAATGTGCGGAGCAAACCCACATGACCTCTTCTGGTCTGCTGCTATCCTCTTGATAGTCTCAACTATCAGGTCCATCACCTTGAAAGGTGCTTTCTGATCTAGAATATGCAGCATGTTGATAGAATACCCTCTTATCATGCGATGATCTCCTGACTTAGGCATCAAAGTATGCCTCAGAATGGTGTTAGTGGTTGGGAGACCTGCCTGAAGATGATACACAGATCCAAGCTTCCATATCTCAACATCTTTGGCTGGTACCTCATTGTACATATTTTTCATTGACTCATGGTTTTTCTTTGGAATTCCATAGACATCTACATCATCATCTCTTGATACTGGAGCATTCAGCAGTGCTCTCCATTCTTCAACTGTTGAAGGGAATCTCTGGCCTTCAGTCATCCATACAATTCTACCATCTGGATAGAAATGTGTTGTGGCATAGAACTGCATGATCATCTCATCATTCCATGCTGTCAGTTTCTGACCAACAAACTCTGCAACACCACATGCAGTGAAGCTCTCATGCACATGTGGGAAGTAGTCTCTGTGTTTTCATCGTCAATATATTCCCACCAACATATCTAGTGTCAAGAATAATGGGCTTCTTGTCCATGAGCACTGCCTCATAGAAATCTTGTTGCTCTCTCGTGTGGAATCTTGAGTCAACAGCTGTCCTTCTCCCGATGGCATATGGATCAACTTGCCTCCATAGCCCGAGACCTTTGTCCTTCCTTTCCTTCATATTTTCGCCGAGGATGAGCATCATTGTGGATCGGCAGTTTCATCTCGAAGTTTCAAGAATACATGTGCCTCATCTTCCGATTCACCGGTGGCACATTGTCCTTCTTCTTCTCTCAAGCAAGAATGCTTCTCACTGCTTTTGGCTTGGCAAAGAAGCTTGGCTTGAGCTGCCTTTTTGGAGCTGATGGCTTAGATTTGGTAGGTGCTCCGCCTCGATGGCATCTCCCATCAACTTAGGCTTCGAGGAGGTGGGGTGCTTCCTCATCGTAATCATCATCGCCTTCATCATGTACTATCCTCTTCCTCTTGGAAGTTTTCTTTACCTTGCTGGAGGTTTCTTCTTCCATGCTCAACTTCTTGGCAATCTGTGGACTTCTTCACTTTGTCGGTGCCTTTCTTGGTGTGTTGCCCTTGATAGTCTTTGGCAACCACTTTCCTCTTAGGTTTGGAAGTGATCTCTTCCTCAAGAATAAAGTCGTAATCCTCTTCATCGTAATTTCTTCTTCCGGTCCCGTGGCGCAGCAGCAAACCACTTGGGGTGCTCCTCTCACCATCATCGAAAAACTGCTGGCTTCAGGACTAGTGCCCGCCTCGAATCTCAACCGGTGATTCGACTGCTCGCTGTCACTTGCATCGCATATGACCGACAACCCGTGAATAGAATAGGTATAGGCGTAATAGAAGAGTTATCACAAACTGCGAAGATTTTGCAAAAGAATGAGTTCAAATTTCAGTTTTAAGTTTTCACAGAATGCATTTCGGTCCGACCGAGGCTAAAATTCGTGAATCCAAGTGTCTAAATGTAACCATTCACACCACTTTCGGTTGGACCGAAATGGGTTTCGGTCTAGCCGAGAACACTAGGGTTTCACTAAATCCTCATTTCGGTCTTACCGATTTGCACAACTCGGTTGGACCGAAGGTGCAAAGGTAATGGCCAGAGGCCAAATCGGTCATCCGAGAATGTAGAATCGGTCACACCGAGATGTGTTCGCGGAAACCTAACCCTAAAATTTTCACTCAATTTCGTTCTAAGAACTAATCTGCTGGATAGGAAGATTTCAAACATGGCAAGAAGTTAGGCAAACCAATCGTGCATTGAATCGAGGTTGAAGACGAGAGGATCAAACTCACCCTAAGATGGAGTTTTCACGCGGCAACGGCGCGATGAGATTGACCGCTGACGGCGATGGAGACCCATGGCGAGGGCGCACAAAGCGACGGCGGAGACGATCCAAGACCACGGCGACGGCAGCTAAGGGTTTGGGGCTAGACGCTTTGAAGGAATAATCAACGCTGCTGCCCTCGTATATATACCCTTCATTTGTCGGTGGGACCGAGTTGAAAACTCGGTGGCACCGAGATGGTTAATCGCAAGGCTACTCACATCGGTCACGCCGAATTTGTAACTCGGTTTCACCGAGGTGAAAACCTAGATCAATCCAAGTGATTTCGGTCCGTCCGATTTGAGTATATTGGTTTGACCGAAAGTACTTAGAAGGTTTTGGAAGTTAAGCTTTTGACGGATCGGTGGCTCGAAAGTGCTCCTCACTCGTCCGTCCAAAAAGACTTGATCAAAGTTTGTGATATAAGCATGAATAGAGTTTGAGACAAGAAAGCATAGATAGCTAGGAGGAACTTAGGCATTCTTGTCCATCCATTTGGTCAAAAGAGATAAAATCCAAAAGACCAAAGCAACAAATGGATGTCCTCGAATGGATAAAATTATGCATCCAACATGCTCACACAATAAGATATCAAATGAAATATGTGTCAAACATGCACAAACAAAAACTCTAGCAACTAGCACACAATTTGGCGATGACTAGGTCATCTATATATGAGTATATTGACTTAGGAGTCAAATGAGAACATTTGATCATAGGTCATACTCATCGTTTAAGCACAAGTGGGGTTACCACTTTTACATAAAGCATTAATGTGTTCACATCATTTGAAGATGCTTTAGCCCATATCTTTAGAGCAAAGCTCCCCCTTGATGTGAGAACCCCTTTTAAAGGGTCAAACTAACCTTGGGTTGTCATAGAAGACTTCATGTAGATGTTGAAGATGTGGATGCTCAATGTTGATGAAGATCATCAAGAGTTGGGAGCAATCCTTTGATTCGGCACTTTCAATACCTACATGGGTTAGTCCCACAAGGAACAAACAAGGATATCCATGGACATAGATTGAAGTACACAATAGATGATGTCCATGAAAGCAATGATTACCTTGTCCCTTGACTTACCAACATGAGGGTTTGTGACTCCATGAACTAGTGCAAGATGTGGAAGTTGATTGCACAAGTTCTTGCCAAAATGAATATAAGTGAAGTATGTTATGAGTCACCCTCAAGAACTCTCTAGTTCTTCTTCTTGGGATCCACATCATCTTGATGGGAATCCTTGGGGTAGTAGTTGAGCTTGTCGAAGTAGAACTTGAAGTTACTTTGGGAACCCGCTTGACCATGGCCTTGGGTGCTTCAATGAATGCATCAATCTCCTCTTGAAGCTTGTCCTTGCCTTTTAGCTTGTGGTCTTGTGGTGGAAGGTCATCTTGAGCTTGTTCCACATTGGAAGAAGTAGGATCACACTTCTCCTTTTGAGAAACAAACTTTGGAGTGGGATATTGACCTTCTTCCCATTCAACACCCTCGGCGTTGAACTTTCGCTCAAAACCAATTCCTTGATTCTTCCGTGCCTTCCTTGCTTAAGTAACAATTTCTCAAAGTTCTTGCTTCCGCAAGGCTCTTGTAGACACCTTTCTATAATCCCTTTCAATAAACTATTTTCTTGCTCAAGTGTAACTTGGCTTGAAACATTGTTAGTGGAATCAAGAGAATTACTAGAACCAATTATGTTGCTTCTAGATGAAGAATTTTTCTTATGCTTGTCATGCTTAGTTTTAATAGGTGGCAAGAAATTAGACAAGAGAAGTCGCTTGGCAAGATATGAAGAACTCTTCTTCAAGATCGTCATTGATAGCTTTTAGAACTCATGTTCTTGCTCTAGATTGAGCTTCAAGCGTAGCTTCTCATGAGATCTTAGGAGCTCTCTATGATCTTCTTGAGTTGTTTCATGAGCTAACTTAAGAGTGTTTAGTTCTTTAGTTAGACGCTCAATCTCCTTCATAGCATTGTCATTCGACTCTTCTCGACTATAAAGACTACTAGCATGTTCATCATTACTAGGCTCACTAGATTTATCATGTAAAAGCTCATCTTCACCAAGCAAGTCATCCTCATCACTATCAAAGTCAATGAATTGTGGTGTGATACCTTGGGGCCTTTTGCCATGAAGCATCTTCCAATTCCTTCATTTGGTGAATCAAATATGTCATAGGAGTTGAAGTTGGAGGATACGAGAGCAAGACCGCAACACCTTCATCTTGATCAGATTCGAGTTGGAGTGATAGCTTCTTCGGAGTGATTGTCTGAGTCGGAGCCGAGACCCATTCACCAACATGAGCTTGATGTTTTCTTCTTGTGTAGCTCCTTGATGACTTGTCTTTCCTTTCCTAATCCTTGCTTCTCCGAGAGGATCTTCGCTCATAACGATCATCTCTACTCCTTCTCTCTTCCGAGGCGACTCTTCTCTTGAGCTTCTTCTTCTTGGAGATTCTTCTTCTCTTGTGGGGAGTCGAACACTCATTTGAGTAGTGTCCGGTCTTCCACAATTGTAGCAGTTTCGATCACGACTAGAAGATCTCTTTTCATCATATGATCTAGACTTTGAGCTTCTTTCCTTGCTTCTACTCTTGTAGAATTTGTTGAAGTTCTTCACCATTAGGCTTATCTCTTCATTGGAAACTAGCTTGTCACTTGAGGTTGTGGGAGCTTCAACTGTAGCTTTGTAAGCACCACTTGACTTGTTGTGAAGCTCTTCCTTGTCTTTAAGTGTCATCTCATGAGCAACAATCCTTCCAATGACTTCGTAGGCTTGAGATCCTTGTAGTTTGGCATCATTTGGATCAAAGTGCACACGGTGTCATACTTTCCATCCAAAGCTCGAGAATCTTCTTGATGATGAATCGGTCGGTCATTTCTTCGCTTCCTAAGCCGGCAATCTCATTTGTGATGAGAGCAAGCCTAGAGTACATTTCAGCGACTCCTTCACCTTCCTTCATCTTGAACTTGTCAAGTCGACCTTGAAGAACATCTAGCTTTGATTCCTTCACGGACTCGGTACCTTCGTGCATTTCACCAAAGTATCCCAAATCTCTTTGCATTCTCAAGACGGCTGATCTTGTTGAACTCCTCGACACAAAGCATTGAAGAGAATGTCACAAGCTTGAGCATTGTTTCAGAACATCCGCAACTCATCCGCAGTAGCTTCGCGATCCGAACTTTTCCTTCCTCAAGAACTCACCTTGCAAGCCAACACAAATAATGCCCCATGCGCGTGGTTATGTCCAAGAATATGCATTTTCATTTTGTGCTTCCAACTAGCAAAATTTGAACCATCAAAGTAAGGACCTCTACAAAATTACCTCACTAGACGCCATACTCTCCTAGGTTGTGAAACCAAGCTTATGGAGTCCAATGCAATGGAAACCAATCCAATGGAGACCAAAGCTCTGATACCACTTGTAGGATCGGAAGTATGTCTAGAGGGGGGGTGATTAGACTACTTGACAATTTAAAAGTTTAGCCTTTGATTAGGACAAGTTTTTAGCAAGTTCACAATGATGACCAAGTCAAGTATCACCCTACACATGCAATTCTAGAGTTATGGCAGCGGAAAGTAAATTGCACATGTAGTAAATAGAGGTGGAGAAGAGCAAACGCAATTTGGAGACACGGAGATTTTTCTCGTGGTTCCGATAGGTGGTGCTATCGCCAATCCACGCTGATGGAGACTTCAACCCACTGAGGGTAACGGCTGCGAGAGTCCACGGAGGGCTCCACCCACGAAGGGTCCACGAAGAAGCAACCTTGTCTATGCCATCATGGCTTACGCCCACGGAGGACTAGCCTTACTCGGGTAGATCTTCACGAAGTAGGCGATCTCCTTGCCCTTACAAACTTCTTGGTTCAACTCCACATCTTGACGGAGGCTCCCAAGCGACACCTAACTAATCTAGGAGGCACCACCTCCAAAAGGTAATAGATGGTGTTGGTGATGATGAACTCCTTGCTCTTGTGCTTCAAATGATAATCTCCCCAACACTCAACTCTCCTCACAGATTTGGCTGTGGTGGAAGAAGGATTGAGTGGAAAGCAACTTGGGAAGGCTAGAAATCAAGTTTCATATGGTGGGAGTGGAGCAACTTGATCTCAACACAAGGGTAGGTAGTTTTTTCTCGTAAATGTAAGGTAGGAGTGGTAGTTCTTTCGATGGCTCTCTCCACTAATGAAGAGGAGGTGGAGGGTATTTATAGCCTCCACACAAAATCCAACTGCTACACACATTTGACCAATCTCGGTCGACCGAAGTTGACAACTCGGTGAGACCGAAAGTTCAAATCTTGTGAACGTTGGGATTTTCGTGGGACCGAAAATACAATCTTGTTAGTCCGATTCTTCCAAAGACTAGGGTTTGCCATTCTCGGTGGGACCGATTTTATCATCTCGGTGACACCGATTTGATTACAGAAGGTTACAGAAGCTTGGCAACACTAGTTTCGGTGAGACCGAGTTTGGAATCGGAAAATCCAAATTACTAGGGTTTGGGTATATGGCTGAGGTGGTTCATCTCGGTGTGACTGAAGTTTATGGAATCGGTGGGACCGAGATTACTTATGAGCATATGTTGGAATGAAAGATTGTCGATAGTTTGGGAGATAGATCACTAAGCACTTTGAGCAACCAGATCATCAACATAACCTCATCCCCTTTTAATAGTATTGGCTTTCCTATGGACTCAATGTGATCATGGATCACTAAACCAAAAATGGAGTCTTGAGCTTTTGCCAATGCTTTCCTTAGCATTTTGAGGGTCCACATCATCAATATTGCCATACCCATATCAATGAACTTTCTGAAATATTCTCAAGAAACAATTAGTTCAATGATATATATGTTGTTATTAATTACCAAAACCACCCGGGGATTAGTTGCACTTTCACCCCCTTTAACGTGCAAGCAGTTTGCACGGACGAGAGTGAAGAAGACACCGTGAGGGCTTCGCCTGACGCTGCTCCTTGAGGAGATCCTGCAGGCTCATCACAGAAAGAACAAGAGCCCGCTATGACAAGCGGCGGTCAGCCGTTAGTTGCTTTGGAGAGGCGACGAGGCACGAAAGGCCTGGCGAGGTGTATTGGGGCACCCGTGAGCCAGCGCGGGACTCACGGGGCCCTTCCCCAAGGCGAGTTGCGCCTGACACTGGGCCTTATCTTGGGATGTGTTCCTGCAAATTTGGTTAGATGCCGGCGCCCACGCCCTCGGGTCCTGCCCTCGAGCTGGTCTCACCTGCCGCTGGTATGCTGTGTCGCGATGCCATGGACAAGACCAGAGGGTGAGGGCTGGAGAGCCGGTAGGAGCCCTGAGTCGTGATGCTCAGGTACCCCCCCTTTAACGCGCAAGCTTGGTTAGATGTCGAAACTCTACGTCCTCGGGTCCCGGCCCTCTAGGGGGTGTCCGGACAAGACCAGAGGGTGAGGGCTGGAGAGCCGGTAGGAGCCCTGAGTCGCGATGCTCAGAACCCCCGCCGGTGTCAAACCGCGGATCTCGGTAGGGGGTCCTGAATCAGGCGCCTAGGTGGATGGTAACAGAGACGAGGGACACGATGTTTTTACCTGTGTTCGCCCTCTCGATGGAGGTAAAACCCACGCCCCGCTTGATTAATATTGATGATATGGGTAGTACAAGAGTGGATCTACCACAAGATCAAGGAGGCTAAACCCTAGAAGCTAGCCTATGGTATGATTGTTGTAATGTATGTTGTCCCACGGACTAAAGCCCTCCGGTTTATATAGACACCGGAGGAGGCTAGGGTTACATGACTCGGTTACAATGGTAGGAGATCTACATATCCAGATTGCCAAGCTTGCCTTCCACGCCAAGGAAAGTCCCATCCGGACACGGACGGAGTCTTCAATCTTGTATCTTCGTAGTCTTGGAGTCCGCGGATAATGATAGTCCGCTGTCCGGACACCCCTAGTCCAGACTCCTCAAGAGCTCTTTAACCAGGCTTCAATGACGATAAGTCCAGCGTGTTTATAGTCTTCGGCGCTGCAAGGCGGTTCTCCTTCAAATTCCATGTACCGCCGTAACAAAGGTCCGCTTCATCTTGAATATTGTGTTCCTCGCTTCTACGCCAAATAATGGCCCTCTTCCACGCTGCCGCATCTAATGCGTAAAAGCCAGGTATCTTTTGCATTTCACCCCTAATCGTATGAAGTCGTCCGCCTATAAAAAAGGCAAGAATCCAGATCCAAACCACACCGCCTTCCTCCCGCTGAATACTCCATCAAGCGCTTTTGACCTAGAAATCCATTCCATCATGGATCGCCGACGCGCTCTTCTTCACGCGCGCCCCAGCCCACCGCCAGGAATTGGAGGAGGTGCTCTATTTCGCACAACGAGCTAGTAAAGCTCCAAACGGGGGGATTTCTCCCTCCGGCCTTCATGGTCCCAGTCCGGGCCGGACTGGTTACTTATCAAGGTGGGAGGCAGGCGGAGGACACTCCAAGCTCCAATAAGGGGGAGCGATTATGCTTTGTCCCCTATCTGATAAGTGGACTCGGATTTCCAATACATCCGTCCTCCGCGGGCTCCTGAAGTTCTACGGACTCCAGCTCCACCACCTCACGCCCGCCTGCCCCGCATATCATGGGCTACGAGCTTTTGTGAGCTATTCCCGGCATCGAGCCCCATTTTGCATTGTGGAAGAGGCTGTTCTGCCTTGCACTCGCTCTACGAGGGGTCTATATATCAAGTGGGCGGCGCCAAATATGGCGATTGCCGAACCGGATACCTATCCGTACTCCCAAGAGGGCGTCCAAGATCGCCCTCGGAGTGGTTTTATATAGGAGACGCCCGCTGCCAGATCCAGTCCGGATCGCCTCCCGAGTTTAGTGCTGCTCCTTGAAGAAACGCCACTGGCGCTCATGAGCCCCGATTGGAGGAAGACAAGAGCGCCCATTACCCGATGGGTCAATAAGATTAATGGCCCATTCCGCTTGACCATGATCGAGTCATGGCGACATGCATCAAGCTTAGGGGTACAGCCATTGCAATACTGAGGCCACCCCATGTGGGATTTCAACGAGGAAGACGATGCTACCTCAAGACGCCGCAAAGGGCCGGATTCGACCGAGGATCTGGTGGAGATCCTGTCCAACCTGTACAAGGGGGAGAAGGAGGATTTCCTTCGAACTAACCCTTTGAATGGGTTTTCCATGATCAACCCTAGAGGATGGGTAAGTGAATACCTTGAAGGGCTCAACCCATGCTTTCGAAGTTTAAGCTTCTTACATTATGTCTTCGGTGCAAGATCTACGCCGGACTATGAAGGACATGGTGAGTCCTGCTCCGCAACCGGAGGATCCGTAGGATCTCGATCCGCCTCCAAGAGGACCCGACATCGAGGTGGAGCTGATCGACGGGTGTTTCGACCAGCTCAAGATAGACAATGCTTTGGTCGCCATTACGGCGGACTACCCCGGATTAAGTCCGCTTCCCTGTGACCGTGACCAAGTCCGGACACCATTATCTCTTCCCCGCCCATTTCTAACCTTCACGAATGATGGTATTTTGCAGAAGTGCCTTTACGGCAGAAGCCGAGTCAAGCGGCGGCTGGCCAACAGAGGCCAGTCCGACCAAAGAAGCGGAAAAGGAGCGCTGTGGGTGGAAACGCTGCCGCAAAGGTATAGCTCAGATTTGAATTTTTAGAGCAACGCTCGAGGAAACGCCTCGAGTGCTCATGATCTTTAGGAGAAAAGCGCCGCCAGATCGCAAGCGCCGGAATTGCCGATCCGACCAACACCGCCAGCTCCAGCACCCTACCAAGGGGGAGGCAAGCGCAAGACGCAGCCGGATCCTTCTCCAACGGAGGATACCGACAGATCGTCCGCCACCAAGTCTAAGGTGGAGAGATCCATGAACCATAGGCGCCACGACAAGATTTCGCTGAAGCGTTGCTTTTTTCCCCGAGGCATTGGATGCCTTTAACGCAGGGGACGCCAGATCTCCGTGCCGCCAAAATGGTTTTACCAGAGCCACGAGCAAGATGTGAAAGACACACTGTAAGGGAATTTTAATTGTTGTATATACCAAGAGTCCCCGAGACTTAAAGTAGTTATGCCAACTGATTTAAGGATCATTTGAAAATGCAGCGCTATCGAGAAGAACGCCCAACTGTCTCGGAGCCGCAAGATTGCAAGGCCCAACTTGAGGTCAAGATTTGTCGCCGCAGGAGGAGACGGAAAGACCCTCCCGTAACACATTTTATTAATAAATATAAGCACTGTGTGGGCGCGGCGCATGAAGTCTAATAATGACATTGCAGGTACCACGACAAGATCCGGACAGTAAGATCGCCGCGCCAGCCTAAAGGTCGGCGAGAGTGTGCTGAATAGTGTTCAGCAGAAAGGAACAAGCCCAGGATGCCAACGCCAAGCTCGGAGAAGAGTTGAAAGGCGCCAGCCGAGCTGTCCGCCTCGCTAAGGAGAATCAGCGGCTTCTTCGCTGCATTTATAGTAAGTGCTTGAGCGAACTTTTTGAAAAGAAGAGTTCGGCGAGGAAGTATTTTGACATTATATGTCTTGTAGGAATACTCACGTGTCGCCCCGCAGAGGAGATGCCCATATCAACGGGTGATCAACTTCCCGAACTGTCAGAAGCTACTCGAACGAAGTTCTCGCAGCAATGAGCGGCGCTGCTCAGGCTTTATGGCCAGCCTCACCCTACCCGAGGGCCTCGTGGAGCTTGGCGGAGAAGCTGCAGGAGTGCGACAGGCCTGCTTGTGGAAGATTTCGCTTGCCTAAGCAAGGTGCCGTGGAGGCTTGGGCCATGGTGAAGACGCTGTACAAGAAGGCGGATCCCAACCACATGGCCAAGTTGGACGGTGGGGCCCGACGGGAAGGAGATCCCCGTGAGTTTAGTATATAGCCAAGTAGAGTTGGCTGCCAAATTTTCCCAATGGGATCAGAACTAGACAGCCTGTTAGACGGGATTGAGGAGGAATACAATCAAGAATTTGACAATGTATGTTATCCTTTAAAGTGACATGTGAAATGCCTTCTAGCCGGATTGTAGATCGCTTGTCTTTGCCGACCTTTTTCGCTTCAACCTCGGACCCTAGAGTCCGGAGTGTATCTGAATACCTCTTTGGTTAAGAAACAACCGTGGTATGCATGGAGACCAAAGCGAGGGGTCATTAGTGCTTTATCGCATAAGTGCCCAACTAGTTATGTTATATTACATGGTTAGTAAGAAACATCTTCCAGGAGAATAGTTCCGCTAAGGGTTCTTTTCTCGAGGCATGCCCTAAAGTGCATGTCCTGACTGCAAAGAAAGCAACAAACATCCGGGGCAAATAGTTAAATAGGTAAAAATCATCTTTTAGGTCACCGACCGAATATTCCCTTAAGAACGCTTAGCTTCGGCTTCACCCACCGAGGTACACATCCGCCGACCCGGCAAGAATAATCGCAGAGGTGCTCCTTTACCTCCTAGCCGAACAATCGGGAACGAGGGGTAAGCATGTGAGCCAGCAACCCAGCTTGGCCAAAACTTAAGTCATATCGATGCATATAATGGCGAGTAAAAGGTACATGTGGAAGCTTGACACATGTGCTGGGTATGAAACCCGTAATTGAGCTTCGTAAAAGGAGCCCCCAGAATAATGAGTGCGGTTGCACATCATGCGCATGCAAAGATGCGAAAACAGGCCCATAAGGGCTTTTAGATAAAAAGGCATAAAAAGAGAAACGAAGACAGCCAAGTGTAAAAGTTTGGACCGGGAAGGGACGAACTCTTAGTCCGACGCTAGGCATAGAATCGCCGGAGGCGGGCTGCGCTCCATGGGTTCGCTCGAGTCGGTTGTCCGATGCATTTCAGAGACGGTATGCCCCGCCGGTCGACTTGATCGACAATGAAGGGACCCTCCCATTTGGGCTTGAGCTTGTCCTTTTCTTGTCCGCAGCGAGAACTAGTTCGCCAACGTTGTAAGTCTTGGCCCGCATCTCGCTTTGATATATTCGGCCTCGCTGCCGATAAAATGCGGAACGAGCCTTCGCGACGCCACGCTCTTCCTCCAATGTGTCCAAGTTGTCCCGCCGATTAAGTTCGCCTCTTTCCTCATACATGCGCACTCGAGGTGAGTCATGAATAATGTCACAGGCAAGACTGCTCTCTGCGCCAGATACCATAAAAAATGGTGTGAATCCGTAGTACGGTTAGGCGTTGTCCGCAGCCCCGTGAGTACGGAGTCGAGCTCCTTGACCCATTGTGTGTCGGATTTAGTAAGTGACCTCACTAACTGGGTTTAATGCCGCCATTATTAGACCATTTGCTCTTTCCACTTGACCGCTGGTTTGAGGGTGATAAACCAAGCGTAGTCGAGCTTGATGCCCATATTTTTGCACCATGACTTAACCTCGCCGGCTGTGAAGTTCGTGCCGTTGTCGGTGATGATGCTCGGGGACTCAGAACGTGTACCACCCCGATATAAAGTCTATCACTGGTCCGGACTCGCTGCTTTTACCGGTTTGGCCTCTATCCATTTGGTGAATTTATCCACCATGACCAATAGGTACCTTTTGCTTGTGGGTTCCCTTTAAGGGGTCCAACCATGTCAAGCCCCTGCACCGTGAACGCCGTAATGGGTATGGTTTTGAGGGCGTGGGTGGCATATGGCTCTTATTAGCAAAGAGTCGACAACCAACGATCGCCGACCAAGTCTCCTGCGTCCGCCCGGCCGCCGGCCAATAAAATCCTGTACGGAATGCCTTTCCTACAAGGGCCCGGCTGCTGCGTGGTGTCCGCCTAGTCCGCATGAATTTCAGCCAGAGGTTTCGCCTTCCTCTTCGGAGATACACCTCTCAAGGACTCCGTTGTACTTTTCTTATAAAGTTCTCCTCATGGACCTTGTAGGCCTTCGATCACGGACTATGCAATGGGCCTCATTTTGGTCTTCGGAAGTTCCCGCCTAAGTAGGCTAGGAAAGGTTCTGCCCACGTGGCGACATCGCCATTATGACGTAATGAGGGTGTTATGTCATCTCGCCGAATCACCGTTGGTGCGGTTTCTCCGGTTTGTCAATACCGGCCTCTTCCCATAGTACGATGGCTTGAAGAGCCGTTCCAGGAAGATATTAGGAGGGACGACATCACGTTTCGCACCGATGCGTGCCAGTACGTCGGCCGCGTGGTTATTATCTCGAGCTATGTGATGGAATTCCAGTCCTTCAAACCGAGCTGACATTTTAGGACAGCGCTATGATATGCTGCCATTTTCGGATCCTTGGCGCCAAAGTCTCCTTTTATTTGGGATATTGCAAGGTTCGAATCCTCACAAGACCTCCAGCGTTGAATGCCCATGGAGATCGCCATCCGGAGACCATGTAACAGGCCTTGTATTCGCTGCGTTGTTAGAGTCCGTACATTATTTGAAGTACGATCGGATCAGATCTCCGTTGGGGACATCAAGACGACGCCAGCCCCCATCCGCCAACATTTTGGAGCCATTAAATGCATAGTCCAGCTTGAGTATGCGCCTGCATTTTTAGGGAGTTCGGCTTCATCCATTCGCAACGAAGTCAGCCGTAACTTGTGACTTTATGGCTCGCCGAGGTTTGTAAGTTATGTCGAATGGTAAGAGCTCAATGTCCCATTTTGCAATCCTGCCCGCTATGTCATGTTATTTATAATGTCATTGAGTGGTACTTCAGAGGCCACTATTATCGAACACTCTTGAAAGTAGTGCCGAGCTGACGCCATGAACACCGTGATATGCTATCTTCTCGATAGTGCGGTAACGGATTTGTAGGGGTTAACACAAAGGATACATAATACAATCGGTTTTTGAAGAGGGAATTTATGCCCTTTCGCCGCTCGCTCGACGACGAGGACCGCGCATTTACGACTTTATGCGCGTTGCTGCGATATATAATAACATTGGTTCGCCCAGAGTGGGCGCAGCCAGACCGGATTTGTTGCCAATATGGCCTTTATTTCTTCGAGTCCGCAGAAGGCAGATCCGCCCACTCAAGTGTTCTTGCACCCGAGGAGGCGATAGAGGGCAACGCTTTTTCCTAGACGGAGATAAAGCGCTTAAGGATGCCACGATCCCGTTAATTTTTGTATTTGTTTGAGGTCTTTTGAATATACAACCGTGACAGAGCTCGGATTTTAGCCGGATTTGCTTCAATTCCTTTACCGGATACAATGAAGCCCAGCAATTTTCCGGCCGGGTACCGAAAACGCATTTTTCCGGATTCAGCTTGATGTCATATGCCCGAGGTTGTCGAATGTGAGCCTCAAATCGCCTACTAGAGTTTCGACAGTTTTGTTTTGACGACTACGCCGCTCACGATGCCTTGACTGTTTTGCCGATCCGGGTGGCCGTACATGTTTGAATCATGCGCCGATATGTTGCGCCGCATTTTTAAGTCCGGGGCATCGTGTTGAAGCGTAATGGTCCATATGGAGTGATGAATGCCGCTGCGGCTTGGTTCGCTTCGCCATCTTGATTTGATGATAGCCGAGTATGCGCCCGTGAAGCACAACGAATCATGCTCGCAGTAGCATCGATAATTTGATCGATGCGGGGAGAGGGAAGGGATCCTTGGGCAAGCCTTATTGAGGTCTTTAAAATCGGCTACGTAGGCGCCAGATTTATCCTTCTTGGTACCATCACCAGGTTTGCTAGCCATCCGGATGTTTGATATCTCTAATGAATCCGCCTCCAATAGTTTGGCTAGCTCTTCTCCCATTGCCTGCCTTTTGGGTTCGAAAATCGTCAAGAGCCTGCTTGACCGCTTAAACTTTTAGGATGTTTAGGCTGTGTTCGCCAACTGCGTGGGATTCCGGCATGTCCGGCGATGCCAAAGCGAAGATATCCCAATTTTTCCGGCGAATTCGCAAAGGCGCGCCTACTGGGTTCAATTGTGCCCCGATGGAGGCCGTTTTGTTGGGTCCGCTGGATGGACCTGGAATTTTATTATCTCATCTCGCTGGTTTGAAGGAGGTGGACTTGGATCTTTTATCGAGTATCACATCGCCCCTGTTCACCGAGAGCGCACCGCTGGTGAGTTCTTTCGCCGCTAAGGTTTTGGATAGTGCCTCGAGGGCTAGTGCGGCTGCCTTGTTTTCGCGCTGAGTGCTATGTACGGATCACTAGCGAGAGTGATTATTCCGCCGGGCCTGCATTTTGAGCTTAATGTACCCGTAATGAGGTATCGCTTGAAAAATTTTGAATGCCTCTCGCCCTAATATGGCGGATACCCGCTGCTGAACGGGCCACCGAACGTGACTTCTTCGGATCAGAATTGTCCGGAGAGCCAAACACCACATCGAGTGTGATTTTTCCCAGCAGCGCTTCCTGCTAGGGATTATTCCTCTAAAGGTTGTGCCGCTTCGCTCAATACGGCTCCAATCAATTTCCATTTTTCACAGAGTTTTGTAAATGAGGTTTAGTCCCGCCGCCATCCATGAGGACTTTTGTCGCTTGAAAGCCGCCCACTATGGGACTAAGTACCAAAGGGGCCGAGCTCTAGTTGTTTGGAATTTAGGCTCGCAGCCGGGCGTTGAAGGTAATAGCTGTGTCGCTCCATGGATTTGCTGTTGCTACTTGGTAGACTTCGCGAGGTCGCTGGATTGTTCGCTGCATGTTGTTTGATGAAGGTCTCAAGATCGCTGATACCATGCTGGTATTGTTGGAGTGGTTTCTGAGCTAGAAGCTCTTCGCCACTTTTGGCCACCGCCGTAATATCCAACATGCTCAAGGCTATGTGTTGGGACGGCCCTCTCAGATTATGAAGCTTACAGGTCCATTGAGCCATCCCTCCAAAGACGGTTCCGCTCTTATTGGGTTTTTGTTTTTCGCTTTTGCATCCGGGGCCCGAGGTAAGGCGCCTTTTGTCATGGATCGGGTTTAAATGGATAATCCCAAAATTGATTTTCGGTTTTCCGAAGCTTCCATCGTGACAAGATTCCAGATTACGGATGCCAGATCGGTGAAGCACGTAATTTTGCGGCGATCAATGGCGTTGAGTATTCCCTTGTCCATGCAGTTATTGCAGAAGATTGATATTGTGTTTTCCTCTCGGCAGTCCTTTATCCTGTCCATAACCAGGAGGAATCTGGCCCAGTAGTGATGTACTATTTCAGCAGGCTCTTGCCATATTAGAGATAGATTGCATATGTCTGGGCGGGTGGGTGGAATAAAATCCGGATCCTTGCCCATCTTGGGGCTCAAAGGCCGAGGGGTTTCTGAATTCGGAAGCTTGGTTTGCTGGACACAATCCAGCGAGTCCGGGGCGATGCATGATTTTAAGTTCAATGCTCGATCAAAGTCCATCCCTCCGCGGGGATCCGGCATGGAGGGTTTGGGAATCCGGACATGAATTGTTTTCAACACAGGCAAAGAGTTTCCGTATTGCTCCTCGACCACTGCGTGGTGGGTGGCCCGGGAGAGTTAATCTCTCAGATCGGTTTTAAGCCCAATCTGGTTGTAGTCCGTAGCGACTCCTGTGGCAGCGATGCGATCCAAGAGCTCATTAATGATGAGAGCTCTATTGGGTCCAACTATTCGGCAGCTTTAGGGCTGACGCTAAGATTTCTTCTAACGACTTTGGTCATTGTCATTGTCGGGCGGGCGTCGGACAAAGCGGTCACAAGAAAACCACTAAGCCGGATAGTTTGGCCGGCGGCTAAGACCCTTCGGCGTAAAAACACCGCCTTTGAAGACGGGTGGAGGCATCCGCTTATCGGTGACGCACACGAGGAACTCTCAATGAAAGCACTAATGTTGGTGTCAAACCAGCGGATCTCGGTAGGGGTTCCCAAACTGCAGCGCCTAGGCGGATGGTAACAGGAGACGAGGGACACGATGTTTTTACCTGTGTTCGGCCCTCTCGATGGAGGTAAAACCCCACGCCTTGCTTGATTAATATTGATGATATGGGTGGTACAAGAGTGGATCTACCACGAGATCAAGGAGGCCAAACCCTAGAAGCTAGCCTATGGTATGATTGTTGTAATGTATGTTGTCCCACGGACTAAAGCCCTCCGGCTTATATAGACACCGGAGGAGGCTAGGGTTACACAGAGTCGGTTACAATGGTAGGAGATCTACATATCCAGATTGCAAGCTTGCCTTCCACGCCAAGGAAAGTCCCATCCGACACGGGATGTAGTCTTCAATCTTGTATCTTCGCCTTGGAGTCCGGCGGATAATGATAGTCCGCTGTCCGGACACCCCTAGTCCAGACTCCTCACCCCCCTTTAACGCCAAGCAAGCTCCGACATCCAGGCAGAAAAGGTGCCACGGACAGGCACCAAATAACAAGCATGATGGGTCGAAAGCATGGCCCTAAGATAAACGCAAGAAGGGTACACGCCGCTGGGTCTGACCCGAGTGACTTGGGGATGATGCAGCCCAAGGGGCGCCCCCAATAAAGTAAGCTAAGAACATGAAATAAAAGGGATACACGCCGCAGGGATGGACCCACGCGGCTTGGGAATAATGCAGCCCTGAGGGCGCTCCCAGCTGGAAATGAAACTTGAAAGATGTCACCTGATGATGTTGAAGATGAAGGGGTGTTGGTGTAGCAGACCCGTGGGCTGTGGGAGCGATCTCACGAGCCCCTGTGCCATGGGGCCTCGGGAGGCCTCGAGGCGCCGGGCTCCTCACGGACCATCTCCATCTCCGCCAGGCTGCGGAACGCCCGACCTCTTGAGCCTCCAGATGGCCTCATGAGGCGCCTGCACGCTGCAGCCGCTGCTCGCAAGCCATAAGGCATGCGAACATAGCTGTGGGGCTAACCTTCGCAGCGGCCCCACTTGCGAGGGCAGAGGCACTCCTAAGATGCGGCTCGGTTGAGCCTTGGTATGTCGATGTAGACGCTGCAGCCCACCATCCTCGCCGGATGGGGGGCCACAAGGTAAGTGGGCGGCTGCTCTCATGACTCTTGACCTCAGAGTTCCCGAATGGCCTTGCCGGGCTAACTCCCGAGGGTTTGGTCCTCCTTGCCTTGCTCCTTCTTGAGGGAAACGTGCTTCAAACACGCCCAAGTGGTGCCCAAGCGCCCCCTCGTGACTGGCGAGGTCGGCGGCCCTCCGTGGAGAGCCCCTAGCCCCGCTTAAGAAGGGCGCCAAGCGCTTCCCTATGCGATGGAAGGAGGTTCTCTCAGCAGCGCAGTTCCCGAGGGGCCTCGCCTCCCGAGGGGCCGGGCCGATGATGTATTCTTCTTCTTGGGGCGGCCTCGAAGCCTCCCGCTCGCGATCCGGTCTTCCAAAGGATGCAGCCTCAAAGGCTCTCTGTGGAGCACATCGCGCTCTCTCTTCAGAGGGCACCGTGATGACTCCGCCACTTCGGCATCTTGAGGATGTTGTAGCTGTAGGGTTACAGCCATGAACTTGGCCAGCGCTGGGTACCCAAGGATGGCGCCAGTAGGGCGGCTAATGTGGGTGACGCCAAGTCGATGAGCTCGTGCGGTAGTTGTTGCATGCCCCGGCGGTGACAGGAGGCGGACCTGCCTAATCGGGACTGTGGAGCCGCTTGTGACTCCGGAGAAAGGCTTGGTTGGCTGAAGCTGATTGTAGGGCACTTGGAGATTGTTGAATGTTTCCACGGATAGGACGTTGAGCCCCGCCCCGCCATCGGCGAGGGTCCCGTGACTAGCACGTTGTCGATGATTGTGGAACAAAGCATCGGAGGACTCCACCGTGGTCATGCACTTGAGCTGATCCGCCGAGCTGAACGTGATGGTGCACGCCACCACCGAGAGGGCGCGTGGCCTCGAGCTTGGGGAGGACTGCATTTACTGTGGGTGAACCGCTTGAAGATGCGCTGAGAGGCTAGGGCTTGAGCCCCACCCAGAAGCAGCGATCGCACGTGGTTCCCCGGAAGCCCCCACCCCCTGCCTTGATGACGGTCCTCATTTCTACTTGGTGCGGGCGGTGGAGGGAGGCTCATGCTACTTGTGGGCAATCTCGCGAGGCTGATCCCTCCATGCTCCTCGCGAGGGGTCCCGCCACGATCCTCGTGGAGGTTGGTCGCGCCACCCTTGATGGGGGCCGCGGGTCTTCCTAGTGTCCCGCTCCTTCCTCCTCCTCGGTCAGAGCCCCGGCCGCTGGGTCGGGCATCGGCCACCTTTCCTCGCTGCATGGAGCTCTTGGCATTCATTGGTGTTGTGGGTGTGGAGGTCGTGGTACACGCAGTACTACCCGCCTTGGGAGATTGGCTGACCTCTCGCCCCGCTTGGTGTCCTGGTTTGCCGCGAGCATGGCAGCCCCTTGGCGCTTCACGCCCTGGCCTTGGGCTTCTTCTTCTTGGTCTACGGCAGCAGCTCGAGGAGGAGAGACGCCTCTTCTCAGCCCCGGCGCACTTGGTCGCCAAGTTGAACAACTCCAAGGAAGTGCACAAGTCTTCATGCATCGCCAGCCTCCTTCATCTTGACGCCGCGACGCCATCGGAGAAGGCTGAGATGATGGCCTCCTCGGTCACCTTGGGAATCTTGAGGCGCGTTGTTGAAGCAATCGATGTACCCCGCAGGTTTCTTGGTTGTTGCTTGATACAATGCGATGTCGCCACGGCGGTGGCCGGTCGCGAGTACGCTGGAAGTTGGCGGCGAAGCGGTGCGATCTCGCCCCCCAGAGGAAATCGTGCTCGGAGCCTGTGTTCAGAGCCAAAAGGGCCCCATCCTTGAGCGCCATGGGAAACCAGTTCGCCATGACCTTTCGCTCGCTGGTCGCTCGATGCCCAGCTCAGAGAGCTGGAGGAACTCATGAGTCACCGCACTCTGCCGAAGCGAGGAGGCAGGTCCGCTTGAACTTGCCGGGCCACGCGACGCCGCATGCCTAGGTGGTGAAGGCGCTGCAGCTCGCTGTGGCCACGGGAGGCCTTGGGTGACGAAGAGCTTGGTCCTGCGGGTCCCCTGCGCGCCGCACTGGAGCAGCGCTGGGTCTTGACGGCCGGAGCAAGAGCGTGTTCGCGACGAGCCGGAGCAAGGAGCGCCGGGCAGCTTCTCGAGGGCGAGGGACTTTTGGCAGCTCGCTTTTGCCGCACGGGCGCCGACAGAGCGGGTTCCGCCAGGCCACGCGCTTTGGGGTGGGCGCTTGAGGGGGAGGCGGCCGAGGCGCCGAGTTTCATTACCGCAACAGGCGGGCGCGTGCAGCGAGAAGGACGGCGCGGACGAGCTCGGCGACTAGCTCGAGCCACTCTTCATAGACGTCCTCAACGGGACGGTAGCGCAGGAGCTCATTTGCCGCGGCGAGCGCAGCTCGAGTTTTCATGAGCGCGCTGGGCGCCATGGACGAAGAACCACTGGGTGAGCGAGGTGTAGTAAAGGCGCTATCTCGCCATGGACGGATGCCGACGATGCTTGTTGCCGTTTCGCCGGGCCGGTGGCGGCGCTGACGGCAGTGACGGGAACGATGAAGGCCGCCGACGGAGCCGTCTGGGCGACACGGAAGCGTAGGGTGGTTTCGAGCGCGGCGCTGGCCCGACGAGCGCCGATATGGATGCGATGGTCGGAGAAGAACAGATGACGGAATACTAATTTCGTGCACCTTACCGGGCGCGCTAAATGTCGGATTTCGTGTTCCGCACTTTGAGGTTCGAACACCGCGCGCGCGGAGATTTCGCCCTCTACCTACCCGTTCCTTGCTGGCTCGATGAGATCTAAACTATGAAAAGAACAACAAAAGAGACACGGGATTTATACTGGTTCAGGCCACCATTGTGGTGTAATACCCTACTCCAGTGTGTGGTGTGGTGGATTGCCTCTTGGGCTGGTGATGAACAATACAAGGAAGAACAGCCTCGCGAGGGTCTGTTCTTGGCTGGTGCGGTGAACTGCTAGGAGGAGTTCAATCACTCTCTCTACTGGTTTCTAGCGAGGATACTCGATGCCTCTAGCTTGTGGTGGCTAGTCCTATTTATAGGCAAAGGCCCTGGGCCTCTTCCCAAATATTGAGCGGGAAGGCGCCAACAATTGGCCATTTTGAAGGGGAACAACGGGTACACTTAGCCTGACTAAAGTTGGTCCTCGCCTGTCAAAGGGTCTGGTGGTGACGCTTGCTTGGGCTCCACAATGACTTCCTCCCCGCTGCTGGGCTGGTCTTGGTCTTGTTGCAACCAAATGGATGCCTTTGCTTGATGCTCTCGCCGCGCTTTTGCTCCCTTTGCACCAAAGAGGAAAGGAGGACATCGGCTGGCTGGCACCGCCCGGGCGCCTTGGTCGTCATGGCTTATGCCATGGGCACCTCACGAGGTACCCCGCTTGATCTCTCCGCCTCGTGAGCCTGCCCGATGAGGCCGTGCTCGAGGAAGCCTTGTCGTCCGCCTCATGAGGCTTGGTTCCTCCGAGGGTCTTGAGCTTGTGTTGATGAAGATGGGCCGTGCTGGGCCCCCTTTGAGCCACGCCGCAGGCCGCAGGTAGGCAAGTGTGGGGACCCCCGTTCCCAGAATGCCGACACTTGCAGATCAGGATGGAGCGCACGTTGTATTTGTGGCGCAGCTTCGAAGGAGAAGGTAGCAGTCGACCTGCACCTCTTCATCCTTGCAGAGCGCACGATGTATTTGTGGCATAGCTCCGAAGAAAAAGGTAGCAGTCGACCTGCACCTCGTCGTCCTTGTGGACCAAAATGGATTAAATACTTAGGCGAGTACTAGACTGCAGCTAAGCCTCCGAGTGGAAGGATTGCTCACCACTGTAGGATTTTTAAATACTTAAGTAGCACTGGATCAGCTTAAGCCCCGAGTGGGAGGATTGCTCCCACTGTAGGATTTTAAATACTTAGGCTAGCATCGGATCTGCAGCTAAGCCCCAAGTGGGAGGATTGCTCTCCACTGTAGGAATTTTAAATATTTAGGCGAGAATCGATCAGAAGCTAAGCCTCCAAGTGGGAGGATTGCTCTCCACTCGGTAGGATTTTTAAATACTTAGGTGAGTACTGGACTGCAGCTAAGCTCCTGAGTGGGAGGTTTGCTCTCCACTCGGTAGGATTTTTTAAATACTTAGGCGAGTACTGGACTGCAGCTAAGCCCGCGAGTGGGAGGATTGCTCTCCACTCAGTAGGATTTTTAAATACTTAGGCGAGTACTGGACTGCAACTAAGCCCCTGAGTGGGAGGTTTGCTCTCCACTCGGTAGGATTTTCAAATACTTAGGCGATACGGATTCGTAGCTAAGCCCCCGAGTGAGAGGCTTGCTCGTCACTCGGCAGGGATTTTTTTACAAACTTAGGCGAGTACTGGACTGCAGTTAAGCCCCCGAGTGGGAGGGTTTCTCTCCACTTAGTAGGATTTTCAAATACTTAGGTGAGTACTGGACTGCAGCTAAGCCCCCTAGTGGGAGGGTTGCCCTCCACTCGGTAGGGATTTTTTTTACAAACTTAGGTGAGTACTCGGATCTGCAGCCTAAGCCCCGAGTGGGAGGGTTGCTTCCACTGCAGAGGATTTTCAAATACTTAGGCGAGTACTGGACTGCAGCTAAGCCCCCGAGTGGGAGGGTTGCTCTCCACTCGGTAGGATTTTCAAATACTTAGGCGAAACGGATTCGCAGCTAAGCCCCCGATTGAGAGACTTGCTCGTCACTCGGCAGGGATTTTTTTTACAAACTTAGGCGAAACAGATTCGCAGCTAAGCCACCCACTGGGGTATTTCTCACGTAAACAAAAGAAACAACAATCACTGGGAAAATTATAACACTTTTGTCTTTGATAAACAAACTACAGAGGTATTTTTATTACATCTCATCCGAGTGAGTACTTAAGTATAAAAGGGGCGGAGCAGCTCCGCATTCCAAGCTCGTGGCTCATCAATCTAGAAATCGACTTTGTAAAGACGGTGTGCTCCATTGTGGAGAACTTTGGTGATGATGAAGGGGCCTTCCCAAGTAGGAGCGAGCTTGTGTGGCTTCTGTTGATCCACTCGGAGGACCAAATCTCCTTCTTGGAAGGCTCGACTTTTCACGTTTCTGGCATGGAATCGACGCAAGTCCTGCTGATAGATAGTCGATCGGATCATGGCCATCTCTCTTTCTTCTTCTAGAAGGTCGACTGCGTCCAGCCAGGCTTGTTCTGCTTCATCTTCAGAGTAAAGCTCGACTCGGGGTGCATTGTGTAGCAGGTGACTCGGCAGAACTGCTTCAACTCCATAGACCGTAAAGAATGGAGTTCGCCCAATGACCGATTAGGAGTGGTCCTCAATCCCCAAAGAACTCGACAGGTTCGTCGACCCACGCTACCGCTACGTGCTTGAGATCACGATCAACCGGGTTTCATCCTTTGAGAATTAGACCGCTTGCTCTTTCTCGCTTGTCCATTCGACCGGGGTGAGCGACGGAAGCGTAGTCGACTCGCTGTGCCTTGAGAAGCTTAAAAGCTCTAAATTCGCCGGAATCAAGTTTGACCCATTATCGCGATGATGTTAAAGGAACCCCATACCTAAATATCAACTCTTTGATGAAGCTGATAGCAGTGCTGGCATCAAGGTTCTTGATAGGCTTAGCTTCTATCCACTTAGTGAACTTGTCGACTGCCACCAATACATGGGTGACCCCACTCCTGCCAGTTCTCAGTGGTCCAACCATATCCAATCCCCAAACAGTGAAGGGCAAGACGAGTGGAATGGATTTCAAGGCTGGGGCGGGTTTGTGTGACATATTGGAATAGAACTGACATCCTTCACACTTGTCGACTATCTCCTTCGCCATTTCATTTGCTCTTGGCCAGTAAAATCCCGCTCGGTATGCTTTAGCCACAATGGTCCAAGAGGACGCATGATGACCACAGGTCCCCGAGTGGATATCGCCAAGAATTATCCGACCTTCTTCTCGCTGTTATACATTTCGTCGACTCCAACAAGGCTTTCCTCGCATAACCGCCTTTATCACAAGAAAGGCCTTGGATCGATGGACGATCCGTCGAGCCTCTTCTTCGCTCTCGGGAGCTCTTTCCTTAGGATATACGCGATGTACGGCAATCGCCCAACGGGAGTGATGACCAAAACTTCCATGATCAGGTCGACTACGCTTGGGACCTCAACTTCAGCTTGGATCTGTGACACTTTTTGGTCATGGGCTTCTTCGGTGAAAGGATCCTCTTGAACTCATGGTGTGGATGTGCTCCAAAAACACATTACCGAATGGCTTCTCTTGGAACCTATTTTTGCCAAATCATCACCGCTTGATTTTTCAATGGGTATATGATGAAGCTCTAACCCTCGAATTTCTTCTCTAGCTTTCACCGCATTGCAAGAATCAGTCATGGCCGGATTTCGACGTCCCACTCCTTCATCACTTGATTAACCACCAAATCTGAGTCGCCATAGACCATGAGGCGATGGACGCGAGTGAAATGGCCATATGCAACCCATACAAAAGTGCTTCAGATTCGCTTCATATTGGAGGAATCAAAGTGGATCCGAGCACATATCCGAGCTTATCTCCTCGGGGAAACCAACACTACCCCAAAGACCGTAACTGCTTCAAAGATCTTAGAACCATCAAAGAACATGGTCCAAAGGTTCGAGTGAACTTGAGTCGTTAGTTGTTGTTCAATCCACTCGCATTTAAATCTGCTATTGCTCGACTTGATGGCTCTTTGCCTCAAACTTGATATCCAGGAAGGAGTTCAATCGCCCATTTTGCCACTCGACCAGCTTGCATCTCTCGCTGTGTAGAATCTCCGACAATGGAGCATCACCGACGATCGAATGGAATGGTCGTGAAGTAATGAGCAACCTTCTTCGTGGTCATATAAATCCCATATACAAGCTTTTGATAATGAGGGTATCTTTGCTTTGATGGGGTCAAAACTTCAGAAAGATAATATACTGGGCGCTGAACTCTAAAGGCTTTTCCTTCTTCTTCCCACTCGGCCGTAAGTACTGTACTGGCGACTTGTCCTGTGGCTGCAATGTAAAGCGGAAAAGGCTCTTTGCTGATTGGAGCAGCAAGCACCGGCTGGGTGGAGAGCAGGGCTTTTAGCTCTGCAAACGCTGCATCAGCTTCGGGAGTCCACTCGAACTTTTCTAATTTCTTCATCAGTCGGTAAAGAGGCAATGCCTTTTCACCGAGACGAGAGATGAATCGACTTAAAGCGGCCAAGCATACAGTAAGCTTCTGGACATCGTGCACACACATAGGGTGTTTCACTCGGAGTATAGTACCGACTTTTTCTAGGTTGGCGTCGATTCCTCGTTCAGAAACGAGAAAACCAAGTAACTTTCCGCCAGGAACTCCGAATGTGCACTTTGATGGATTAAGCTTGATATCATACCTCCCGAGGTTGGCAATGTCTCAAAGAAGGTCACCAACAGGTCGTAACCTTCCGTGATTTGACCACAATATCATCCATGTATGCTTCCACATTCCTACCGATTTGAGGAGAAGACACTTCAATCATCCTCATGAACGTGGCTCCGCATTCTTGAGGCCGAATGGCACGTGACATAACATGTAAGCACCCGAATGGAGTGATGAAAGCTGTTTTGATCTCGCGGTCCCTACAGACGGATCTCGATGGTAACCGGAATAGGCGCCTAAAAAGACAGCGCCACATCCCGTGTTCGAGTCAACTATTTGGTCGATGCGGGAGAGGAATGATCTTTCGGCAGGCCCGATTGATATGTTTGAAGTCGATGCACATGCGGAGTGACTTGTCCTTCTTGGGGACCATGACAACATTGGCAAGCCACCGAGTGGTAAATCTCTGATAAACTCGCCGCTAAGAGCCGAGCCACCTCCTCGCCAATGGCCTTTCTTCTAGATGGCGGACCGTCAAGATGTTCCTTGATAGGTTTTAGTTTTGAGTCGACTCGTAGATGGTGCTCAGCCAGCCCCCTGGGAACACCCGGCATGTCAGAAGGCTTCCATGCGAAGATGTCCCAGTTCTCACGGAGGAACTAGATGAGCGCTTCTTCCTATTTGGAGTCGAGTGTTGTAGAGATATGAGTCGGAGCTGCACTGGGGTCGGTCGGGTGAATGTGAATCGGCTTTATCTCACCGAACAACTGAAACACTAATTCCGTAGCGGGCTTCTTGGCTCGCAACAAACCACTCGGGTCTGCAGTTTTCTGGTATTCCTGCAGCTCTACCACTGCCATCTGAGCATCGGCAATATTCGAGCCTTTCTGAAAGCACTCTTCTGCCTTCTTCCGATTGCCGGTAATAGTAATCACACCTTTGGGACCAGGCATCTTCAATTTGAGGTACACATAGCATGGTCGAGCCATGAAGCGTGCATAAGTTGGCCTGCCCAAAATAGCGTGATAAGCACTCTGGAAATCCACAACTTAAGACGTTAACTTTTCTTTGCGGTAATTCCTGGAATCACCAAAAACCACATCAAGAGCAATTTGGCCGAGTGACTCAGCCTTCTTTCTAGGAATGACTCCATGCAAACTCATGTTGCTGGTACTGAGTCTAGACATCAGAATGCCCATCCCTTTCAACGTCTTTGCATACAATATATTCAGGCCACTGCCACCATCCATCAACATTTTAGTCAGTCGAGTGCCTTCGACGACTGGGTCGACCACCAAAGCTTGCCTCCCAGGGGTGGCTATGTGTGTCGTATGATCGGATCGGTCGAGTGTGATGGCAGTCCGAGACCATTTCGTATAACCGTTGTCGCCGAGCAATCATATTCACCTCTCGTTGATAACTTTCAATCAAATTTTGCTTTCTAAATCAGCAAAATCATCGTGGTGGAATTGACCGGGATATCCAAGATCACTATCTTCTTTGTCTTCAACTTTGTCCGACTCTTTCCTTATCTTTGGGCTGTTTCCGGAATTGCTGGATCAAGAGCCGACATCGCCGAAAGTGGTATGTTTCGTAAATGAATTTACCCTCCTCATCTTTCTTCGTGTGGATGTGGCACGCAAATCCATCACATCATTCCTTCCTTTTCCTTCACCTTCTTAGGGTTCCAAGACCCTTTGGGCTTCCCTTTAAACTTTGCTTGAGTCACGCCAAGGCTTCTCCAGAGTAGTCGGCTCAGCTTTCCGCTTCGCTTCGATCGAGTTCCTCCCCTGTTTCGTGGGCGATCGACTTGTGCTTGCTAATTCCGAGCCGATCCTCTCTTCACCATTGGCATACTTGGTGGCAATTCCATCATTTGACTCACATGTCTCCTGGCTCGACCGAATTTTAGGTTTAGCTCTTCAGATTTAACGCCTTCCTTGAAGAAACAGATCGCCTCGGTGATCGATAAATTTCACCGTGGTGATGCAACGTGATCCATCTCTCGATGTAATCCTCGAGTTTCATTCGACTTCGACACAAGATTGCAGCTCTCACAACCCCGCTAGTCGCTTGCAAGTTCCTTCAACAGCTTCAAAACACTTGGGCAAGATCTTCCCAAGTGTAAATGCTGCTCGGTGCTAATCGATTCAACCATGCTCGCCGAGCCTCCAACATAAGAGGCGTGTTTCATGGCCACCTCATCATTGCCGCCGCTAATCTGAACAACCACTGGTAGTCTTCGCCAACTATCGCTTGGACTCACTAGTGAACTTATCGACTCACCGCCAACCCGGTTGAGGAATCACCGCGCCTCGATGGTCTACTGAAACACTCGTCCCGAGACGGTACTCTGCCGGTGGGTACATCTCCGCTATGACCTTCTCGGTGAGCTCTGCTCCGCCAACCAAACCTTGAACGATAATGGATCTCGATCAAAGCCTAGTTCCTCGGGTCGATTAGAATCCTTCGCCCAACACCGTGATGGCGCTCTATCATCCCATTGCCGAGGCGCTGCACGATCCACCCCTTGGGGAGGAGGGCACTGACGCCGATCATCACGACGAAGTCGGTGATCATATTGCTCACGGTTCTTTTATCGATCACGGCGGTCTCCACGCTCTCACGCCGGGGCAATCTTGGGCTATGGGTAGATCGACCAGATTTGCAGCGACGGATCTGCTGTGAATCCTATTCCGTGATCGCGATATACCTGAATTTTGATCTCCGCCGCTCGAGTAATGCTCGATCAGTAATAAGCCTCTCGCCAGCCTTTTGATCGAAGGCTGAATCGACTCGCTATACGGGCTGCAACTGCCGATTCTCGAATCGGAGTTCGATATACCTGAGTCGGTGGTGGAAAGAGTTGATGTCGACATGATTCTGGAACCCGTTGTTGTGCACGCTCGTCGAGTGCTCGCTGAAGGTTCTCCAATCGAGTGCGCTCAACAAAGTTGGCCATGCGCGCGTCCTCTAAGGCATGAGCCTCGGGGTTTCTCCGACGATAGGAGTGTGTAGCGATCCATGTTCTCGACGGGCGGTTCTTCCTCTCGCAGCAAGCGAGGGGCTCGTTGGTACTCTTCATGAGCACGCGACGGATCGCCTCCGCCGCCGCCTCCGCCGGACGGGAAAGCCGGAGGACTACATGGTCCATCAACCATCGTAACCTCCGCCGCCGATCACCGCTGTTACACTCGGATGCGCTCTCTACGGAGCCCGCTGACAAATCGAACAAAGCCAGAGAGATTCGCTGGCCTCGATCGCCGCGACTTGGGGTGGCCGATCAAGGGCCACCGCGGCTCACCCACCGCTGAAGCTCGACCGACCGGAGCGCTTATACCAAGGGAAACAGGAGGAGGACGACACAGGTCGACTGATACTAGGTCGACGGTTGCCATAGGAGGACGACGCGAAAATGCATCGCCTCATGGACAGGAGGCGCCGATGTCGAGCGGAGCCTCCCCGGCCAAGCAGAGTCGCCGGTGATGAATGTGAGCGCCGAGACGGATCTCGCGGCCCTCAACCAAAACTCCGCCTAAAACCATGATGAAGGAGATCAGAAAAATCGCAACTTCTCCAATAAGTCGCTAAGACACCTTCCCCACGGTCGGCGCCAACTGTCGTGGTTCTAAGTCTGACAGTAGAATAGGGGGTAGGAATGGAGAGGCAAGATTCTAGCTATGGAGTAGTTGTATACGCAAGAGGTTTACGAGGTCAGGCCCTTCTTGGAGGAAGTAACAGCCCTACGACTCGGAGCCCGGAGGCGGTCGACTGGATTATGCGTATATGAGTTACAGGGGTGCGAACCCTTTACACTGAGGAGGGGGGTGGCTTATATAGAGTCTGCTAGACCCCTCCGGCCCTCAGTTATGCAGGGTTTAAGGTACATTAAGATCGGGCGCATCGTAACACCACAAATAAAGTGCTATGATGACCATAAAAGCTACTTAATGATGCACTGCTTGCATGCAGAGTGACTTTAGGTCTCCCGGCAATGAAAGTGGTTGGCTTCATGGTCGAAAGTGTCTTCGAGTCTGCCGAGTGGAACACTCTGTGTCGACCGAAAGGTGGTTTCTTCTAGGGATGTCCTTGGGGAGGGTATCTTGGACAGGTCCATGACCCTACCCTAGGTACATGGCTTCATCAGCGACCCCGCTTGGGGCGGGCTCACCTGCCGTGGCCGCCTTCACTCGCAGGAAAGGGAGGCAGCGGGCCTCACTTCCCCGCCTGATCGCCCTCGCGAGGCCGGGAGGGATGCCCTTGCCGGGAGCCAGCCTGCGGCCCCGCCGACTGGAGGCACTCGCGCTTGATGCCGCCGGTTGTCAAGGCTCAGGAGGTCCCCGCCCCAAGCTGTGATCACGCCGCCTTTCCTCCTACTCCGCTTGTTCCTCGCCTCCTCCGCCTCCTCCGCCTCCTTGACTGTGGCCGACGAGCTGAGTCGGCTGCGAGAAGATCTCCGGGCGACGACCTCGCCAGGCGGGCGCCGGAGCTGGTCTCCGCTGTTCGCCTCGACGCCCGCCCGAAAGCGGCGCCGAGACAAAGCCGTGACGGCTTCCAAGGAGGAAAAGCAAGTCACCTCCCAGGCCATAGCCGCTCGTGACGCGGCATTGAAGGATGCATCAACTGTCAAGGGCCACTGCAAGACACTGGAGGGCAAGCTGCAAGGGCTGCGTGATGAGCTCGCCGAGGAGGTTCGTGACCGTCAGGCGAAGGAGGAGGAGATGAAGGCCCAGGAGGCTGCCATCAAGGACCGCGACGCCAACTTCTCAACTGACCGCGCCACCAAGACGCGGAGCAGTAATCGAAAGCGGAGAGGGTTGAGCTGGACGCCAAGGCAAAGGTCTTGGCCGAGGACCGTGCGGCCTTCACGCGTTATGAGGAGAGGGCTCCCACGGTGCTGAAGACACTTTATGAAGAGGGCCTGGAGAAACCGCTGGCCGGAGCCACGGAAGGCCCCGCCAAGCTGGTTCCCTTCCTGGTCTAGGCGCTTGAGGAGGTCGTGACCGGCATCGGCCCCATGGCCGAAGTTGAGGCTCGCGTCCTTTCCTCCACAGTGCTAACGTGGATCCTCAGCCACGTCTATCTCCGCAACCCTGACGCCAACCTTGACGACCTGCTGGAGCCTGTGGATGCCAAGCGCTCCGCCGCTGCTGCCGAAGCCGTGAAGGGCCGAGAGGAGGCCTTGCTGGCAAAGTTCCGTGCCTTCAAATCCGCGCCCAAGCGAGGCGCTGCTGGCTCCGCAGCCTCGGGGGGTGGAGCTGACAAGTGCAACTCCACCACGAGCGGCGGCGTGGCCCAGGGGTGATCTTCTTGCGGCTTCCTTCCTGCTTTGGTCCTCGTGAACATACACCGTGCCTCGTGGAGGCGTTTAAACTTGTGTTTGGTATTGTGAGAACAATTTATGGTCTGTAATATTTGCTTCTAAATTTGCTAGATTTTGTGGTTTCCTTCCTATTTGCTTGTGTTCTACGTCGGCAGGGCTCGGCCCCGCGCATACCTCAGCTGTCGTTAGACCCGACCGGATCACCAGGATGGGACTAAGGAGTGAGGGGCTACGTGGCAAGTTAGGCTCCTGAGTCGCAATGCTCAGGAGTCCCCCTTGACGTGCAAACAACAAATAGGGAGGGGGGGTGTAGGAGAGGATCTATCGTTTCACGCCGGCAGGCCCGCCCCCAAGATACCTCGATCGCCGCTAGCCTTTCGAACTAAGGAGTGAGGGGCTATGTGACCAGCTAGGCTCCTAAGTCACGATGCTCAGGAGTCCCCTTGATGCTCAAACGGTCTTCATACCTTGGCTCGCCGAGGGGGGGCGCCAAGACCAGGTCCGAGAGACTGGCTGGGTGGCGGCGCCGGGCGTGACCTGCGGCGCAGCCCCTGCGGTTTATTCCTCAAGGCAGCGCCTCCCAGGGGAGGCATTATGATGAGGCCGACATTGAGCTCTAGGCTCCTCGAGGTTAATGCAACCGTGGGCTTCCTCGCTTGTTTATCACCAGCATGAGCATAGCACTTCAGATGTGTACGGGCATAGCCGCCTCGGCAAGGTTGTCACCAACATGGAGCATGGTGCTTCCACTGCACATGGAGGGGGGCCCGGGAGGAGACCCTGGGCAGGCAGCCCCGCCCTGACACGTGGCCGGCCTGGTAGGGCTAGACGAGGTGTATCTGGGCACTCGTGAGCCAGCGCGGGACTCACGAGGCCCTACCTCAAGGCAGGTTGCGCCTGATCTTGAGCCTTGGGAGGCTGAGTGTTCCTGTATGAGGGTTAGATGCAAATGCTCTCACGCCCTCGTGTCCTGCCTCGAAAGGTGCTCAGCCGCCGCTGGTATGCCAGGTTGCGATGTCCTAGACAAGGCCAGGGGGTCAGGGCTGGAGAGCCAGTAAGAGCTCCTGAGTCGCTATGCTCAGGCGCCCCCCTTTTAACGTGCAAACAATTTGCATGAGGGAGAAAAAGGGGCCACAATGGGCGGGAGGTGATAACCATAGGCAAGTTGAGCATGAAAAGGCAATCCAACTTAGATAGATGCAAGGAAAGGCACACGCCACTGGGTCAGGCCAGAGCGGCTTGGGGATGATGCAGCCTGAGGGGCGCCCCCAACCAGGTAAGCTAAGGACATAAGCAAAACGGATACATGCCGCGGGGACAGGCCCATGCGACCTGGGAATGATGCAGCCCTGAGGGCGCTCCCAGCTGAAATGAAACTTGAAAGGTGTCACCTGATACCATTGCAGAGCGATTGTTGGAGGCGACACATGGTGAAGAAGCCAGTCCTCATGAGCCTTCGGGACTCTGAGCCTCCGGAGGCTCCGGAGGTCCGGGCGGCTCGGCGAGGTCCATCTCCATTTCCTCCAGGAACGCACGGTGCCTAGCCACCCGAGCCTCCAAAATGCTCCTCATCAGACGCTGGTGAGCAGCAGCCGCGTTCGGCAGGCCGAAAGGCATGTGAACGTAGCTGTGAGGTGGACCCTCACAACGCCCCACGCGCGAAGGCCAGAAGCGCTCCTGGGACGCGACTCGATTGAGCCCTGGGTAGTCGATGCAGACGCGCAGCCCACCATCCTCGCCTGGATGGGGAGCTACGCCGGGCAGGCGGCGGTTGCCGCGCATGACTCTCGTTTCCTGCAGCTCTTGAGTAACCTTGGTAATGAACTCCTGAGGGTTGGACCCTCCTTGCCTTATGCCTTCCTGAGGGAAGCGTGCTAAGAAGCGCGCCTCCAAGTGGTGCCCGAGCGCCTCCCTGGTGATCTTGGCAAAGTCAGTGGCCCTCCAGGAGAGAGCCCCCGAGCCTTGCCCGAGGAGGGCGCCGAGCGCGCCTTCCTATGCAACGGAGGGCGGCGGCCCTTGGATGGGCGCAGATCCTGGTGCGGTGCCACCGGAGGTGCCTGCCTCATGAGGCCTCGAGCCGGGTGATGTCTTCTTCTTCTTGGGAGCTGCTTCGGGGAGGTTTCCACTCTTGCTATTTGGGTCCTCGATTGATGGGGCTTGAAGGCCAAGAGAGCATACCACATCCTTCTCTTCACAGGGACTGTGGATGACTCCGCCACTTCCGGCATCTTGAGAATGTTATAGCCATGGTGAGTCATCGCCATGAACTTGGCTGTGGCTGGATATCCGAGGATGGCATTGTATGGCAAAGTAATGTGGGCAACGTCGAAGTTAATGAGATCGGTATGGTAGTTCTTGCACTGTCCAAAGGTGACAGGGAGGCAGACCTGCCCTATCGGGATAGTGGAAACATCAGTCACTCCTGAGAAAGGCTTGGTCGGCTGAAGCTGATCATATGGCACTTGGAGGTTGTTGAACGCCCTCGACGGACATGACGTTGAGTCCCGCTCCATTGCCGATGAGGGTCCCGTAACTCTGCACATTGTCGATGATCGAGGAATGAGCTGCCGGTGTCAAACCGCAGATCTCGGTAGGGGGTCCCAAATTGTGCGCCTAGGTGGATGGTAACAGAGACAAGGGACACGATGTTTTTACCTGTGTTCGGCCCTCTCGATGGAGGTAAAACCCTACTCCCCGCTTGATTGATATTGATGATATGGGTAGTACAAGAGTGGATCTACCACGAGATCAAGGAGGCTAAACCCTAGAAGCTAGCCTATGGTATGATTGTTGTAATGGTTGTTCGTCCTATGGACTAAAACCCTCAGTTTATATAGGCACCGGAGAGGGCTAGGGTTACACAGTAGTCGGTTACAATGGTAGGAGATCTACATATCCAGATTGCCAAGCTTGCCTTCCACGCCAAGGAAAGTCCCATCCGGACACGGGACTAAGTCTTCAATCTTGTATCTTCATAGTCTTGGAGTCTGGCCGACGATGATAGTCCGGCTATCCGGACACCCCCTAGCCCAGACTCCTCAAGAGTCTCTCGAACCAGTTTCATTGACGATTTACTCCGGCTACAGATTGTCTTCGGAATTGCAAGGCGGGTTCCTCCTCCGAATAATTCACAGAAGATTGTGAACACCAGGATAGTGTCTGGCTCTGCAAATAAATTCCATGTACCATCATAGAGAGAATAATATGTACACAAGTTCAATCTGCTGACGTATTTCGTGGCGTGACGTCACACCACTACCAAGCCTTTACTTGAATCGTCTTTATCATACCACCTCAGCGCGTTTAGTGAAAGTGCAACTAATCCCCGGGTGGTTTTGGTAATTAATAACAACATATATATCATTGAACTAATAACTTCTTGAGAATATTTCAGAAAGTTCAGTGATATGGGTATGGCAATGATCAAGATGTGGACCCTCAAAATGCTAAGGAAAACATTGGCAAAAGCTCAAGACTCCATTTTTGGTTTAGTGATCCAAGATCACATTGAGTCCATAGGAAAGCCAATACTATTAAAAGGGATGAGGTTATGATAATGATCCGTTGCTCAAAGTGCTTAGTGATCTATCTCCCAAACTATCGCAATCTTTCATTCCAACATATACTCATAAGTAATCTCGGTCCCACCGATTCCATAAACTCACCACACCGAGATGAACCACCTCACCATATACCCAAACCCTAGTAATTTCGGATTTTCCGATTCCAAACTCGGTCTCACCAAACTAGTGTTGCCAAGCTTCAGAATCCTTCGTCATCAAATCGGTGTCACCGAGATGATAAAGTCGGTCCCACCGAGATTGGCAAACCCTAGTCTTTGGAAGAATCGGACTAACCGAGATTGTATTTTCGGTCCCACTGAAAATCCCAACGCTCACAAGATTTGAACTTTCGGTCTCACCGAGTTGTCAACTTCGGTCCGACCGAGATTGGTCAAATGTGTGTAACGGTTGGATTTTGTGTGGAGGCTATAAATACCCTCCACCTCCTCTTCATTCGTGGAGAGAGCCATCGAAAGAACTACCACTCCTACCTTACATTTCGAGAAGAAAACTACCTACCCTTGTGTTGAGATCAAGTTGCTCCACTCCCACCATATGAAACTTGATTTCTAGCCTTCCCAAGTTGCTTTCCACTCAATCCTTTCTTCCACCACAGCCAAATCAAGGAGGAGAGTTGAGTGTTGGGGAGATTATCATTTGAAGCACAAGAGCAAGGAGTTCATCATCACCAACACCATCTATTACCTTTTGGAGGGTGGTGCCTCCTAGATTGGTTAGGTGTCGCTGGGAGCCTCCACAAGATGTGGAGTTGAACCAAGAAGTTTGTAAGGGCAAGGAGATCGCTTACTGTGAAGATCTACCCCGAGTAAGGCTAGTCCTCCGTGGGCGATGCCATGATGGCATAGACAAGGTTGCTTCTTCGTGGACCCTTCGTGGGTGGAGCCTCCGTGGACTCTCGCAGCTGCTACCTCCGTGGGTTGAAGTCTCCATCAACGTGGATTGACGATAGCACCACCTATCGGAACCACGAGAAAAATCTCCGTGTTCCAAATTATGCTTGCTCTTCTCCACCTCTCCTTTACTACATGTGCAATTTACTTTCCGCTGCCATTACTCTAGAATTGCATGTAGGGTGATACTTGACTTGATCATCATTGTGAACTTGCTAAAACTTGTCCTAATCAAAAGGCTAAACTTTTAAATTGTCAAGTAGTCTAATCACCCCCTCTAGACATACTTTCGATCCTACAAGTGGTATCGAGCTTTGGTCTCCATTGGATTGGTTTCATTGCATTGACTCCATAAGCTTGGTTTCACAACCTAGGAGAGTATATGCCTAGTGAGGGTAATTTTCAGAGAGGTCCTTACTTTGATGGTTCAAATTTTGCTAGTTGGAAGCATAAAATGAAAATGCATATTCTTGGACATAACCCCGCCAAGATGGGGCATTATTTGTGTTGGCTTGCAAGGTGAGTTCTTCGAGGAAGGAAAAGTTCGGATCGTGAAGCTACAGCGGATGAATTATGGATGTTGCAAAACAATGCTCAAGCTTGTGACATTCTCTTCAATGCTTTGTGTCCCGAGGAGTTCAACAAGATCAGCCGCCTTGAGAATGCAAAAGAGATTTGGGATACTTTGGTCGAAATGCACGAAGGTACCGAGTCCGTGAAGGAATCAAAGCTAGATGTTCTTCAAGGTCAACTTGACAAGTTCAAGATGAAGGAAGGTGAAGGAGTCGCTGAAATGTATTCTAGGCTTGCTCTCATCACAAATGAGATTGCCGGCTTAGGAAGCGAAGAAATGACCGATCGATTCATCATCAAGAAGATTCTCGAGCTTTGATGGAAAGTATGACACCGTGCACTTTGATCCAAATGATGCCAAACTACAAGAATCTCAAGCCTCACCAAGTCATTGGAAGAATTGTTGCTCATGAGATGACACTTAAAGATAAGGAAGAGCTTCACAACAAGTCAAGTGGTGCTTACAAAGCTACAGCTTGAAGCTCCCACAACCTCAAGTGACAAGCTAGTTTCCAATGAAGAGATAAGCCTAATGGTGAAGAACTTCAACAAATTCTACAAGAGTAGAAGCAAGGAAAGAAGCTCAAAGTCTAGATCATATGATGAAAAGAGATCTTCTAGTCGGATCGAACTGCTACAATTGTGGAAGACCCGACACTACTCAAATGAGTGTTCGCTCCCCACAAGAGAAGAGAAGAATTCCAAGAAGAAGAAGCTCAAGAGAAGAGTCACCTCGAAAGAGAGAAGGAGTAGAGATGATCGTTATGAACGAAGATCCTCTCGGAGAAGCAAGGATTCGAAAGGAAAGACAAGTCATCAAGGAGCTACACAAGAAGAAAACATCAAGCTCATGTAGGTGAATGGGTCTCCGCCCGACTCCGACAATCACTCCGAAAGAAGCTATCACTCCAACTCCGAATACAACCAAGATGAAGGTGTTGCCGGTCTTGCTCTCGATCCTCCAACTCCAACTCCTATGACTTATTTGATTCACCAAATGAGGGAATTGGAAGATGCTTCATGGCAAAAGGCCCCAAGGTATCACATCCTGAATTTATTGACTTTGATAGTGATGAGGATGACTTGCTTGGTGAAGATGAGCTTTACATGACAAATCTAGTGAGCCTAGTAATGATGAACATGCTAGTAGTCTTTATAGTCGAGAAGAGTCGAATGACAATGCTATGAAGGAGATTGAGCATCTAACTAAAGAACTAAACACTCTTAAGTTAGCTCATGAAACAACTCAAGAAGATCATAGAGAGCTCCTAAGATCTCATGAGAAGCTACGCTCGAGAAGCTCAATCTAGAGCAAGAACATGAGTTTCTAAAAGCTATCAATGACGATCTTCAAAGAAGAGTTCTTCATATCTTGCCAAACGACTTCTCTTGTCTAATTTCTTGCCACCTATTAAAACTAAGCATGACAAGCATAAGAAAAATTCTTCATCTAGAAGCAACATAATTGGTTCTAGTAATTCTCTTGATTCCACTAACAATGTTTCAAGCCAAGTTACACTTGAGCAAGAAAATAGTTTATTGAAAGGGATTATAGAGAAAGGTGTTCACAAGAGCCTTGCCGAAGCAAGAACTTTGAGGAAATTGTTCGCAAGCAAGGAAGGCACCGAAGAATCAAGGAATTGGTTTTGAGCGAAAGTTCAACGCCGAGGGTGTTGAATGGGAAGAAGGTCAATATCCCACTCCAAAGTTTGTTTCTCAAAAGGAGAAGTATGATCCTACTTCTTCCAATGTGGAACAAGCTCAAGATGACCTTCCACCACAAGACCACAAGCTAAAAGGCAAGGACAAGCTTCAAGAGGAGATTGATGCATTTATTGAAGCACCCAAGGCCATGGTCAAGTGGGTTCCCAAGGAAACTTCAAGTTCTACTTCGACAAGCTCAACTACTACCCCAAGGATTCCCATCAAGATGATGTGGATCCCGAAGAAGAAGAACTAGAGAGTTCTTGAGGGTGACTCCGCCAACATACTTCACTCACATTCATTTTGGCAAGAACTTGTGCAATCAACTTCCACATCTTGCACTAGTTCATGGAGTCACAAACCCTCTTGTTGGTAAGTCAAGGGACAAGGTAATCATTGCTTTCATGGACATCATCTATTGTGTACTTCAATCTATGTCCATGGATATCCTTGTTTGTTCCTTGTGGGACTAACCCATGTAGGTATTGAAAGTGCCCAATCCAAAGGATTGCTCCCAACTCTTGATGATCTTCATCAACATTGAGCATCCACATCTTCAACATCTACATGAAGTCTTCTACGACAACCCAAGGTTAGTTTGACCTTTAAAAGGGTTCTCACATCAAGGGGAGCTTTGCTTTAAAGATTTGAGCTAAAGCATCTTCAAATGATGTGAACACATTAATGCTTTATGTAAAAGTGGTAACCCCACTTGTGCTTAAACGATGAGTATGACCTATGATCAAATGTTCTCATTTGACTCCTAAGTCAATATACTCATATATAGATGACCTAGTCATCGACAAATTGTGTGATAGTAGCTAGTGTTTTGTTTGTGCATGTTTGACACATATTTCATTTGCTATCTTATTGTGTGAGCATGTTGGATGCATGATTTTATCCATTCAAGGACATCCATTTGTTGCTTTGGTCTTTTGGATTTTTTTTTGACCAAATGGATGGACAAGAATGCCTAAGTTCCTCCCTAGCTATCTATGCTTTCTTGTCTCAAACTCTATTCATGCTTATATCACAAACTTTGACAAGTCTTTTTCGACCCACCGAGTGAGGAGCACTGAGCCACCGATCCGTCAAAAGCTTAAATTCCAAAACCTTCTAAGTATTTTCGGTCAAACCAACTCACTCAAATCGGATGCATCAAATCACTTGATTGATCTAGGTTTTCACCCGGTGAAACCGAAGGTAAATTTCGGCGTGATCAAGTGTGTAATCGCCAGCTAACTATCTCGGTGCCACCGAAGTTTTACAACTCGTCCCACCGACAATGAAGGGTATATATACCGAGGGCAGCGCTGCTGATTCTTTCTTCAAACGCCTCGCCTCTAAACCTTCGCCGCCGCCGCCGTGGTCTCCGGATCGCCTCCGCTGTCGTCAGGCGCTCGCCGCAGTCTCCGCCGCCAACGGTCAATCTCTCCGCGTTGCCGTTGCCAGCCAGAGAGAAACTCCACCAAGTTAGGGTGAGTTTCGATCCTCTCGTGTTTCAACCTCCGATTCAATGCACGATTGGTTTGCCTAGCTTCTTGCCACGCTTGAGATCTTCCTATCCAGCAGATTAGTTCTTAGAACGAAATTCGAGTAAAAGTTTTAGGTTAGGTTTCACGAACACATCTCGGTGTGACCGATTCTACATTCTCGGATCGACCGATTTGGCTTCTCGCCATTGATCGCACTTTTCGTCCAACCGAAGTTGTGCAAATCGGTACGACCAAATGAGGATTTAGTGAAACCCTAGTGTTCTCGGCTAGATCGAAACCCATTTCGTCCAACCGAAAGTGGTGTGAATGGTTCTGTTTAGACACTTCGGATTCACCGAATTTTAGACTCGGTCCGACCAAATGCATTCTGTGAAAACCTAAAACTGAAATTTGAACTCATTCTTTTGCAAAATCTTCTAGTTTGTGATAACTCTTCTATTCTCGCCTATACCTTATCTATTCACAAAGTTGTCACCATGTCGATGCAAGTGACAGCTGTAACAGGTCCGAATCACCAATTGCTGAGATTCCAGAGGCGTGCACTAGTCCCGGCCAGAAGCTTTTTCCGATGATGGTGAGAGGAGCACACCAAGTGGTTTGCCTCCGCCTGCCACCAGGCTGTGAAGAAGAGAAATTCGATGAAGAGGATTCTGATTTTGTTGCGAGGAAGAGATCACATCTAAGCCTAAGAGGAAAGTGGTTGCCAAAGAGCATCAAGGGCAACAAACCAAGAAAGGCACCAAAGAAAGTGAAGAAGTCCACAGCTGCTAAGAAGTTGAGCATGGAAGAAGAAACCTCCAAGAAGGTAAAGAAAACTTCCAAGAGGAAGAGGATTGTGCATGATGAAGCAAATGATGATGATTCTCGATGAGGAAGCACCCCAGCCTCCTCGTAAGCCTAAGTTGATGGGAGATGCCATCGTAAGGTGAGCACCTACAAAGTCTAAGCCATCAGCTCCAAAGAAAGGCAGCTCAAGCCAAGCCTGCCGCCAAGCCAAAGAAAAAAGTGAGAAACATTCCCGCTTCAGAGAAGAAGAAAGACAATGTGCCACCAATGAGTCGATGATGAGGCACATGTGTTGCTAAAACTCGCATGTAAACCGCCACCCACAATGATGCTCATCCTCGAGCTGAAAACATGAAGGAAAGGAAAGACAAAGGTCTCAAAGCTATGGAGGCAAGTTGATCCATATGCCACCAGGAGAAGGACAGCTGTTGACTCAAGGTTCCACACCGAGAGCAACAAGATTTCTATGAGATGTGCTTATGGACAAGAAGCCCATTGTTGTCGACACTAGATATGTTGATCGGGCATATATTGACAAAGGAAGAGCACAGAGACTACTTCCACATGTGCATGAGAGCTTCACTGCTTGTGGTGTTGCTGAGTTCGTTGGTCAGAAACTGACAGCTTGGAATGATGAGATGATCATGCAATTCTATGCCACAACACATTTCTATCCAGATGGCAGGATTGTATGGATGATCAAGGCCGTAGATTCTCTTCAACTGTTGAAGAGTGGGCAGCACCGCTGAATGCTCCAAAGGTCAAGAGATGATGATGTTGATGTCTATGGAATTCCCAAGAAAAATCATGAGTCTATGAAGAACATGTACAATGAGGTACCAGCCAAGGATGTAGAGATTTGGAAGCTCGCTCAGTGTATCATCTCCAGTGTGTCTCCCTACCACTAACACAATTCGAGGCATACCTTGATGCCCAAGTCCGAGATCATCGCATGATAAGAGGCTATTCTATCAACATGCTGCATATACTAGATCAAGACACCTTTCAAGGTGATGGACCCGATAGTTGAGACTATCAAGAGGACCAGCAGCAGACTGTAAGAGGTCATGTGGGTTTGCCCGCACATTCAGATGCTTATCAATGCCAAGTTTGGCAAGGGCACCTACTTGTTGGATAGACCCCACTTGCCACCGCAGCCCGAGCATGAGGATAATGAAGTTGTGATGACCGAGGATGATCCCACGCCTGCTGAAGGTCAAGCTAAGTCCAAGCTGCCAAACAAGCTAAAGCTGAGAAGGAAGCAAGCAGCAGCAGCAGCTAAACCCAAGAGTGTTGGAGAGCAGCCTTGAAGCTACCTGAGGATTGAACCACGCCTGCCAGATAGTGCGCCTCGTGGAGAGTCTTGAGAGGATAGTTGAAGACAAGTTCCATGCTCGATGTCAAGTCGATCAAGTGCAAGTCATCACAACAAGCTTGAGGCAGATATCGAGGAAGCCAAGAGGGAGAAGGCAGAGCTCATGAAGGAGATGGAAGATGATTTAGTCCAGATGATTATGAGCAGCCCGCCAGTTCCCACAAGACCCAGATCACTGCTATTCCAAAGGATGCACACTGTGGCTATCAGATCAAGACCTCCCACAGCTCCACTGGCCCAGCCCAGCCCAAAGGTCCACTCCTCCAGCTCCACAGACTTCACCAAGCCTTTGCAGATGCAGCTATCTCAACTCCATCAACCTGCATAGAGCCGCCAAGCAGAGTCCCTAGTGACGCTTAGCTCTATACCTTTCAACTTTTGGTAACTTGTTGCCAAAGGGGAGAAATTGTATAGATCATAGGACTTCGAGAGAGAGAGAGTGCTCGCTTTTGCTCTTTCGCTTATGGTTTTCTTTGAGATACTTTTGAGTTTTTCGAGACATTCCGTGTGTTTGATACTACGCTTGTTTCTACTTTGATGAGTGCTTGATCATACTATGCCTTAATGTGTGCTTAATGCTTATCATATGCTATTCATATCTTGTATGATCATTTACTCATGTCTTGGTGATTGGGTGCATGTTATTCATTCTTATCATTTTGTGCGCCCACCAAGATGTATGTGACATGGAAGAGTGACCCATGATCCTAATCGATTGTGCATTTGCATTCAAACGCAAATCTTAAATAATGCACAAATTTAGGGGAGCTCTTGCTTATCACATACTTCTCAAAGCTTATTTATATTATTCATTGATTATATCATTTGTCGAAGTTTGATCTATATGTTGTCATCAATTACAAAAAGGGGAGATTGAAAGTGCAACTAATCCCCGGTGGTTTTGGTAATTAATAACAACATATATATCATTGAACTAATAACTTCTTGAGAATATTTCGTAAAGTTCAGTGATATGGGTATGGCAATGATCAAGATGTGGACCCTCAAAATGCTAAGGAAAACATTGGCAAAAGCTCAAGACTCCATTTTTGGTTTAGTGATCCAAGATCACATTGAGTCCATAGGAAAGCCAATACTATTAAAAGGGATGAGGTTATGATAATGATCCGTTGCTCAAAGTGCTTAGTGATCTATCTCCCAAACTATCAGCAATCTTTCATTCCAACATATACTCATAAGTAATCTCGGTCCCACCGATTCCATAAACTCACCACACCGAGATGAACCACCTCACCATATACCCAAACCCTAGTAATTTCGGATTTTCCGATTCCAAACTCGGTCTCACCAAACTAGTGTTGCCAAGCTTCAGAATCCTTCAGACATCATATCGGTGTCACCGAGATGATAAAGTCGGTCCCACCGAGATTGGCAAACCCTAGTCTTTGGAAGAATCGGACTAACCGAGATTGTATTTTCGGTCCCACCGAAAATCCCAACGCTCACAAGATTTGAACTTTCGGTCTCACCGAGTTGTCAACTTCGGTCCGACCGAGATTGGTCAAATGTGTAACGGTTGGATTTGTGTGGAGGCTATAAATACCCCTCCACCTCCTCTTCATTCGTGGAGAGAGCCATCGAAAGAACTACCACTCCTACCTTACATTTCGAGAAGAAAACTACCTACCCTTGTGTTGAGATCAAGTTGCTCCACTCCCACCATATGAAACTTGATTTCTAGCCTTCCCAAGTTGCTTTCCACTCAATCCTTTCTTCCACCACAGCCAAATCAGTGAGGAGAGTTGAGTGTTGGGGAGATTATCATTTGAAGCACAAGAGCAAGGAGTTCATCATCACCAACACCATCTATTACCTTTTGGAGGGTGGTGCCTCCTAGATTGGTTAGGTGTCGCTGGGAGCCTCCACAAGATGTGGAGTTGAACCAAGAAGTTTGTAAGGGCAAGGAGATCGCTTACTGTGAAGATCTACCCCGAGTAAGGCTAGTCCTCCGTGGGCGATGCCATGATGGCATAGACAAGGTTGCTTCTTCGTGGACCCTTCGTGGGTGGAGCCTCCGTGGACTCTCGCAGCTGCTACCTCCGTGGGTTGAAGTCTCCATCAACGTGGATTGACGATAGCACCACCTATCGGAACCACGAGAAAAATCTCCGTGTTCCAAATTGCGCTTGCTTTTCTCCACCTCTCCTTTACTACATGTGCAATTTACTTTCCGCTGCCATTACTCTAGAATTGCATGTGTAGGGTGATACTTGACTTGATCATCATTGTGAACTTGCTAAAAACTTGTCCTAATCAAAAGGCTAAACTTTTAAATTGGCAAGTAGTCTAATCACCCCCCTCTAGACATACTTTCGATCCTACATTTAGCGAAGCGGTTTCCTTGGCACGTCTTGTCGAAGCAGAGATCGTGTTCCCCTTATTCCGGGATTCCCATCAATATGGACGTGGGTAACCCAACCGCGCCATTGATTATGGCGCTTGGGAGATAAGCGAGTTTTACCAGGCCGGGGGATGCATAGTCTTCATTCGCACATATATAAGGGATAAGGATCCGCCTTTTTACCTAAGCCTTCTTCCTCCTTTGCTTATCCATCTCGCGACACTGAAGCTCCAGCGCTAAGTCCAGACATCTCGCCTCAACCTTCTCCAGCCATGTCCGAGCGGAGGCAGGATGGCCTCCTCCATTACGGAGGGGCACATAGAGAAGCTGCGCGCGCCGGATACCTGCCCAAATGACATCACAAGACCGGCCGCCCTGACGAGGGGCAGCTCATCCCCACCCCCAGTGCCCCATGAGAGGGTCGATTCTTCCCCACTTCCTCCACGCATCGGGCTTCCTCTTCACCCTTCGCCTGTGGGCTCATGTACTACTACGGCCTCGGACTTCCACGATCCGCGCCAAACTTCATCCTCAACATCTCGGCGCTTATCGTCAGGTGCAAGGCCTTCCTTCCAGATCCAGCCCCACTTCTGCTTGTGGCTAAAGACCTTCAATGTCAAGTCAAGGTGGTGAAGGGCGCCCAAGCAGAGTGTGGAGGTTCCATGGTGGGCAAATGCCCAACGCCACTTGGCTTGAGGGCGCCTTTGTGGAATCCGGCAAGGGGTGGCAATCGGGTGGTTCTACATCACCGAGCCGCGGACTCTAAAATGGGCGGCGCCCCCGAAGTTCAGATCTAGTACCCCATGCAGCTCACCTCCTAGAAAAAGAAGGGCTTGCTATGGGTAGTTCGAGGAGCCGACCGACTCCAATTGCTCTGCACTCGTGAACAAAAAGCTTAAGCTTGTCAACATGATCCAGTCATGCTCGTCTCACGGATTCTCCTCGCCAAAGAATCGGTCTTTAACTTGTGCGAAGTTTGATCCGCAAAGACTAAACCTCGAAAGGGCTTCTTCGACACAACGCACGAAGCTGCCTGGAGGGTGCTGTTCAAGGGCAGAGAAGCCCCCGCATCCGCAACTGAAGATCGCGGATTCAGCACGCAACGCCCGGCCGGTGAGGTAAGCTACGTTATCCTTTATGGGACACTCATTTCTTTCATAGTTTGACTCTGTGTGGGATCTAAACTCCCAATGCCTTTAACAGATCTGGCGGAAGACGCCCGACAGGTTAACTATCCGCCCTTCCCAAGACCCAGCGGACACCCGCTTAACGGGCTGCTGGTTCCGCCCTTTACGTGGTGCCGAGAAGAAGGCTAAGAAGAAGGCCACGGAATCAAGGAGCTCCCGGCGCCAGTGGTATCGACTCATCATCCGATGACTCGAGGCGGACTCTCTCCCGAGGAGGAGGAGAAAGAGGCCTCTTCCCCAGCCGGGGAGAGAAGAAGAGGAAGGCCTCTCAACGAGGGCGGCCAAGGGTCCAAGAAAGGATGCACCTTTCTCCGGATCGCTCCACCAATGCCGGCGACAGCGACGAGGAGTGGCCTCAAGGGCCAAGCCCCCGCAAGATCGTAAGCATCCGGATTCCTGAATGATTTATAATTTTTCTTTTTGCCACACGTGTCTTTCTAATGCCGCGCACAACCTGTAGTCCGCCGAGGACGATCTTCCCGCTTGCCGAGCGGGTCCTTGGCTCCGCCGGATGTGGATTCCTTCCGACCGCTCCACCCTCGTGACGCCGATGACGCCGAGGTGGGATCCTGTGAGGGGACCCACCAGAGGGGGAGGCTCCGGAGGTGCCAGGCAACCTCCTGACTTCGCCCGACTCCGGCCCGAACTCGCAGTGGTTCTCGAGTCCGGCAGCGGCCCTTCGAAGAAGGGCAAGATCAGGACACCGGGCGCCTCCGCCCAACCGGAGGCGCCAACAACTTGTTGGAGGCGCCAACGGCGCTCCATGGAGGGAAGAACACCGCACCGCCATGAGTGCGGTGATTCAAGGTTCAGCTTGCCAAGAGCGGGCCGACCGAAGTTCGCAGCAGCCTTCTAACAAAGCTTTGAGGTAAGAAGTTTAAAATATGTAATGTAATATCGCATAGACAGTAGCCCCTGATGCTCGGTTCGGTGTTCGGGAAGAAAAGGCGAACTAAGGATCTTATAAAGATATACGCAAGAGTTCTAAAAATTATGTCAATATGGGATTGCAGGCTGCACTGCTAACCTCTGTCACACTGACTGCGGAGGTCGGTGCTTTAAAGTAGAGCCTCGAGCGGTCCGAGAACGAGCTCGGCCTTGCCAAGAAACAGCTCGAGGACCAAGAAGGTGAGTAACACCAGATAAATTTGTACTCATGTAAAAGGATTTTGGTTGCAAGAGAAATAACAAGGATAACGTGGGACCGCAGGGCCACTTAACGAGGTGGCGACTGGAAGGAGGCCGTGTCCGCGACCGGGCGTAATGCGGCCGCGGAACGAGCTAAGAGAGAAAAGCAGGAGGCGCGGGTGGCGGAGGTGCAGCAAGAGCTGCAGGTTCTCGTGGAAAAGCATGAGAGTTTGGAGCGCGACTCGGACTCGAGAGTCCGAGCTTGCCTCGGCTCTTGAGAGTGCCAAAGCCGCTAAGGCCGAAGCCCATAAGGCCCTCCAGGAGATTGAGGCGTTGAAGAAAATAGCGGCGAGTAAGGCATTTTTCATGCAAAGCAAGCATGTGAATGTGAGTTACCTGTTACTTACCCGAATTCGGAGCTCTCCAGGAGCGTTTGTAGATCTGCCTCGCAGCATGTCCGATGCTACCACATTCTACCGGGCCGAGGAAGGGAGCTCGACGGAGAAGGTCTTCCGTCTCAAGATGCCGAGGCCGACATCCGGTGCTTTAGCGACCAGCCAAGCAGCTGGTCGAGCTCCACAAGGTAGCCGAACAGGCCATGAAGGGCCTCATAGTTCGGCTCAGGCCCGAGGAGGCCATGCCCGGGAGCTACTTCGCCCTGCGCGCGGCTGGTGGATGCGGTCCCTAGGTGGACGCCGCCAAGCGCCCGCCAGATTGAAGGTGCCTGCTGGCCCTTGCCCGTGCAAAAGTGCACTGGGGTAGGCTGGATGCTGAGAAGCTTCTGACGGACGCGCCGCCAGCGGGCAAGGAGTATCGCACGCCCGAAATGTATTATAAGAGTGTCCTGAAGGGTGCCGCAAGATTGCGGATGAGTGCTCCAAAGATGTAATATTTGAGTAGACTCGCAATGTGTTATCCTGTGCGCTGAAAACTTTGTTCATATGCGCTAAGCAACGCTAATAAATTTAAAATATTACCTTCTATGCGGCCGTTTATCAAATCTGAGAGATGGCAAGTCGTCGGCTTCAGCCCCCATGCCACGAAAGTGCCGGGTGTTCGATAAACTTGAGCTCTTGTTCCCATGTTTGGGTCCATCTAGGAGGCGCCAACGCAACGTAACAAGGCAACCGGACTTATAATGCTTGAACACTCTCACTTAGCCATAGAATTCTATAATTTTAAATTTTGGCGAAGCCCCTAGTGTTTGAAGACCGATTTCGGGCGCTTATCCACGCTCGGGCCGGATGAATCCCTGCCTCGCCTAAGCTGCATAAGTCTTTAGGGACTCAAAAAACCTCTCTAACAGCGACTCAGCTCTCGCCTTTATCATGACGGTCAGCTTTAGCTTTTCCATCGAGGCTCTCGCCAGCTCAACCGGGCGCAATCGCAGTGGTTCTCCTAGTGCTAACTTAGCCGATAAAATGTAACATAAGGTACCAAAACATGGGAGCCGGCAAACCCAACTATTGACCCAAGACATGATTCGAGCCGATGCATATAATGCTATAAGTTCGGTGCAAAAGACTTGTGAAAGTGTTCGGACTTATCATACCATAATGCGGGGAACTTAAGCCCCTGGTGTGTTTGGCCGTACCATAGTGTACGGATGCAACATGTCATAAACGAACATATATAAAAAAGAAATGCAAGTATAAGCAAAAAGTAACGCATTGTTTATTCAGAAATACTGCCATGGATGCAGAGCGATACAAATAGTGCGGTAAGCAAGGGATTGGACTATTAAACATGTCCTCTCCGTGGGTAGGCTTTGAATGGTGTATTAAACAGGTTTAATGCTCGTGAAGGAGACCACCAATGTTCGCCGAGCCTTTCTCCTTCCCTAGCTGTCAGATCGTGAGTCCGCAGTGTTCATCACGGACAAGGCCTCCGTGAACGGAGTCCCGTGGGTAAAAAGAAAGAGAAAAAAAGAAAAGAGTGACACACTTGGGAGCCCCTCGTGTGGTTGAGCCGCACTTTGGTCCTGTCGTGGTCGTGCCCCTCTCCCTATGCCCATGGTATTTCCAGAGCGTAATGATGTACGAAGGACCGGTCTTGCAATTATGCAAGGGCCGGGTTAGCCGATTACATGCTGCGTGCTCGAACATGCCGTGGTCTTGCTGTATGTTACTCCGGTGCTTTGGTCGTGGTCCGCCGCTAATGGCCGGACTCAAAATTGCCTCAAGAGGCTGCTCAGATTTCCGCCATGAGAGCCGTGTGTTCTCCGCTCGAGGGAGCATTCTGTTTCCGCTGACCGTGATGACTCGAGGGCCCGCATCTTGAGCTTGAGGTATGCGTAATGCGGTACGCGCTGAACTTTGTGAATGCGGTCCGCTCGAAAGCAGAGCATGATAGCCGCCATGAACGGGACTATATCAAAGATTAACCTCGCTCGAAGTTATCCGGATCCAAGACCACTTCCAAGTAACCGAGCCTGCATAATTGGCCTCTATACTGGTATGACGCCTTTGAAGGTCATCTTTGTAGGTTTAAATCTTGAGGGTCTATGCCCATCTTGCGACCGGTCTTGATAAAGGGTTCAAAGCCGCCGCCATCCATCAGACTCGTGAGGTGAAATCCATCGACGATTGGGTCTAAAACCAATGCGCGAATTCGCCATGGCGGATATCGGTGGTGATCCTTCGATCAAAAGTGATCGAGCAAGAGGACCATGGATTGAACTTCGGGTGATCGCTCCATCGCATATACATCCCTTGCGCACGCTCGCCGCCCTCTTGGGTATGTGGGTTATGATATCATGTTTACCGTCCGCACTTGTGGGGGAAACCTTCGTCCTCTATCGCTCGGGCGGCCGGTCTCTTCCTCGCCATCGCTATGCAGCCCCTTGTCGTTGTTTTCGCAATTAACTTGCCTCGCTCGCTTAAATACCCAACAATCCCTGCTGGTGTGATTAGCTGGCTTTTGGGTGCCATGTATCCGCAAGAGCGGTCGAGTATTCGGTCCAAATTGACGGACCCGAGTAGTTCTTTGAATGGCTTCTTCCACGACCGGTTTGAGCTCGAATCCGCGCTGACCGCCAGATCTCATTGTTATCGCCAAGCACGCGGCGTTTGTTTTTGTTGCGATGCGACTTGCCATTGCGGTCCTTGCTGTCCGGACTGCCAGAATTTTTGCTGAGGTTGTTGCTGCGGGCTAGCCAGCTGTCCTCTCCCGCGCAGAAGCGGGTCATGAGTGATGTGAGGGCTGCCATTGATTTCGGCTTTTCCTGTCCTAGGTGCCGGGCCAGCCACTCGTCCGGACAGTCGACGATTTGATTTTTCTTTGTTAGGAACCGTGTCCAGAATTGTCTGGCCGATTCGTCTGGCTGCTGAATTATGTGGCTTAGGTCATCGGCGTCTGGTGGTCGCACATATGTGCCCCGGAAGTTTTCAAGGAATGCGCTTCCGTGTCCTCCCAACTCCCAATTGACTCAGCCGGCAAGCTGTTAAGCCAATGCCGAGCTGGTCCTTAAGCTTATGGGAGATATTTGATGGCATGGAGATCGCCATCAAGGGCCATATGGATATGAAGGAGAGAGTCTTCAATCCAAACCGCTGGGTCTGTTGTGCCATCGAGGATTCAATGTTCACGGGTTTAAACCCCGAGGGATTTGATGATCCATTACTTCATCCGTGAAGCATAGTGGTGTGTGCGCCTATATCGGGCTATATCACGACGTAGCTCAAGAGAGCTTTGTTCATCGTGTTCGCCCGCCGAGTTGTCAGATCCGCACGACGGTAGTCGCCGCAAGATCGTGGGCGCCCACGTGATCCAGAGATCGATCTTGATTGTCTTGCCTTGTCCTCCAATATGTCTCGCAAGTCCGGGCGATTCCCCGCGGGCTTCGCCGAGCGGTGCCGGGTACGGCCCTAATGGAGGGCCTAGAGGCTCTCTCGTCGCGCCACGAGGTGGTCGGTCCGCCAGACAGCGCTGGTGATGAGGGTTTATACTCCTCCTCCTCTAATCGGGGAGCAACTTGCGCTTTGGGTAGCTTTTGAGGGCGCTCGAAGTTCATATTTTCGCCGCCAGACTTCACCATCCGCTCAGCCAGCGATCTTGATCAGCTCGGAGTTGTTGCCGCTTTTTCTTTAGGCTGTTTGCCGTGGCCATAAGCCCGCGCTTAAAAGGCTCTTGTTCGACGGATCCTCGGCACGATTTAATTGGCTGTCGTTGAGGCTTGCCTCGCCTCCCGAGGGAGGCATGTAATTATCATCCTCTACCTCTTCATCCGCCGCTCTCGTGAGGGCTGGCTTCTTCGCCCTCCCCGCCTCGACTCTTGTTGAGGGGGTTATCTTCAAAGACTCTCTGGGTGTTATTATCTCCGTGCCGGAATCTCCATTCTTGCTGTGGCGGATTTAGAGCGCGCCACGACGCCGGGCGCTGGGCTGTTTCTTGGAGGAATCTGCCTCACGCTTCTTCGCCATTCCCATCCTTTGGGATGTCCACCAGATATATGTCATATGACGAGGTGGTCTTCCAGCGCCCCGTAGGCGCTGGTTCTGGTCGCCTCCGCATCGCCGCCCATACCGCCGATGTCTTCGAGTCGAGTTCAGCATGTCGCTTAGATCGCCGACAAGGCTACAAAGTGGGTGGTGGGTGGGTTTTGAATTTCTTCGCCGTCCAAGATCTCAACCGCCCCGCCCGCAGTCCGCCAGGCTCTTGATAACGAGAGATACTTTAGCTAATTCAGGATGTCGCCAATGGGTGAATGATGAAAGATGTCTGCAGCAGTGAACTCCATGATCGGCGCCCAATCGGATTCGATTGGTAGGGGCGCAGGAGGTTCGGAGTCTGACAAGGAGTCCGGCACCTCGGAGTCACGGGCTTTACAAGGGACAAGGCCAAGATTCGCCCATCGCCAGAGAGGTTGCAGCCCCGAGGCGTGTCTAGCCACCCGCCCTGATTCGCGCGTTGGCTCCAATTAAGGGTCGGAGCGACTCATGTGCAGCCTCTAGGGCACCGGCCCAGCAAGAGCTAAATCATGCCCATCGTGATAAAGTGCCGCGACGCTGGTTCAGGGCTCAATCCATCAAGATCAAGTCTCCGCGATGTCGGGCGTGAAGTTTAGGCTTCCAAATATGACCTGATGGGCAGGGGCGAAGCTGATTCGCTTCCAGATGGCTGCTTAATTGGCCAAGAAGACAAAGCCGAACACGAAAATCTGTCCGGGAGAAAAGTCTCACCGACTGCGCTGTTGTTGATGATTGAAGGAGCCACTGCTCTATCGGTGATGACACAGAGGAACTCTCAATGAAAGCACCAATGTCGGTGTCAAAACCGACGGATCTCGTGTAGGGGGTCCCAACTATGCGCCTAGGCAGATGGTAACAGGAGACAAGGGACACGATGTTACCTGTGTTTGGGCCCTCTCGATGGAGGTAAAACCCTACTCCCGCTTGATTGATATTGATGATATGGGTAGTACAAGAGTGGATCTACCACGAGATCAAGGAGGCTAAACCCTAGAAGCTAGTCTATGGTATGATTGTTGTAATGGTTGTTCGTCCTATGGACTAAAACCTCCCGTTTATATAGGCACAGAGAGGGCTAGGGTTACATGTAGTCGGGTTACAATGGTAGGAGATCTACATATCCGTATTGCCAAGCTTGCCTTCCACACCAAGGAAAGGCCCATCCGAACACGGGACGAAGTCTTCGTCCGGCTATCCGGACACCCCCTAGCCTAGGACTCCCTCAAGAGCATTGGGAGGACACCGGCTGTTGCTGCACACTTGAGTTGATCCGTTGAGCTGAACATGATGGCGCACGTGGACCATCTAAGAGGGCGCGTGGCCTCGAGCATGGGGAGGACTGCATTCACCTCGCGAGCAAACTACTTGAGATGCGCTGAGAGGCTGGGGCCTGGGCACCGCCCAAGATGCAAGCGATAGCAGACGGCTCCTGGAAGCCCCCTATCCCCTCGTCCTAATGATGGTCGTCATTCCTTCTTGGCGGTGGTGGCAGAGGAGGAAGGCCTACGTTGCCTTGTGGGCGATCCTCACTAGGCTGATCCCTCCAAGCCCACTCGCGAGGCCGGTCCTGCCAGCGGTCCTTGTGAGGCCGGTCATGCCACCCTTGGCGAGGGCCACGGTTGTCCCATCGTCCTCCACCTCTTTCCTCCACTCGCCATAGCCCCCATCCTGCGCCGGGCGTTGACCGATGCGGCCTTCTCTCATGGCTCTGAGCTCTTAGGCATTCGTTAGTGTTGTGGGTATGGAGATCGTGGTACACGTAGTACCGGCTGCCCTTGGACGACTCCAGCTGGTCCATGCCGTGCTTCGTATCCGGCTCTGCTGTGAGCACAGCTGCTCCTTTGCACTTCACATCCTTCACCTTGGATTTCTTCTCTTCTGGATCTGCAGCTGGCAGCTCGAGAAGGGAGAGGCGTCCCTCCTCAGCCCTTGCGCACTTGGTCGCCAGGTTGAACAGCTCCAGAGACGTGCACAGATCTTCGTGGATCGCCAATTCCTTCTTCATCTTGACGTTGCGGACGCCGTCGGAGAACGCCGAGATGATGGCCTCCTCTGTCACCTTGGGAATCTTGAGGCGAGCGCTGTTGAAGCGCTGGATGTACTTCTGCAAGGTCTCTCCGGGTTGCTGCTTGATGCGGCGCAGGTCACCCACGGTCGCTCGACGGTCGCGAAAGTGCCTTGAAAGTTGGCGGCGAAGCGGTGCGATCTCATCCTGTGGAGATGTGTTCAGAGCCAAAAGGGCACCGCCCTGAGCACCATGGGAAACCAGTTCGCCATGAACTTTTCATCCCCGTTGGCCGCTTCGATGCCCAGCTCGTAGAGCTGCAGGAACTCCGTGGGGTCGGCAGTGCTGTCATAGCGAGGAGGCAGGTTCGGCTTGAACTTGCCCGGCCAGGCGACACTGCGTAGCTCGGTGGTGAAGGCGCAGCAGCTTGCGGTGGCCACTGGGGCTCTCTGCTGACGTGGTGCTTGCTCCTAGGGATTCCCGCGCGCCGCTACCAGGAGCAACGCGGGGTCTTGACATGCTGGCGCAGGGATGCGGTCATGGCGTGCCGGTGCAGGAAGCACGCGAGCACCTTCTTGGTGACGAGGGATTTCTTGGCAGCTCCTTTCTTGTCGTGCGGGCGCTGGACGCGGTGGATCTCGTCCAGGGGCCGCGCGCCTTGGAGCCAAGGCGCCTACTTGGGGAGGAGGTGGCGGAGGCACCTCCTGAGCTGCATCACCCGCGCAGGATGGAGGGCGAGGCAGCGAGGGACGGCGCAGGGAGCCTTCGGGCGCCGACGAGCTCGATGATGCGAAAGCGAGCCACTCGAGAGGTCGCAGGGACGGTAGTGCAGAGCTCACGCGCCAGAGCAACGCGGGCGCGCGGTCCGTGGGAGCGCGACGGGCATGTAATGAGGAACCACTGGGTCAGCGATGGTGGTGGCGCGGCCTTCCCGCCAGACCGAGGGATGCAGAACGAGGCTCGCTGCTTTTTCGCTGGCCGGTGGAGGCCTTTGGCGGTAGGCGAAGAGGAACAACGGGACACCCGCCGACGGAGCTGCTCGGGCGACGCTGCCGGGCGAGAGCGCCCGACGCCGGCGAAGCCCGGCGAAGGCCACCATGGACACGACGGACGCATCGAACGCGAGCAGCGGAAGAAGATTCCGCGCACTTTACCGGGCGCGCCATATGTCGGATGTTGGGTTCCGCACCTTGAGGTTCAACTCTAGGGTGCGACGAAGATCTTCCCTACTAATCCACGCCCAACCGCCTCGCGAGAATCTTAGCTAAACGATGAACGCATATGAGGGACATTAAGACTTATATCGCTCGGGCCACCGCCAGGTGTAATACCCTACCCAAAGGTGTGGTGTGGTGGATTGTCTCAGGGCTGATGATGAACAAGATAAGGGGGAGAACACCTCACGAGAGGTGTTCTTGAGCTAGTGTGGTGTTCTCGAGGAAAGGATTCGTCCCCTGCTGGCTTGGTGGGAACTCGATGCCTTCCCGCTGTGGTGGCTATCTCTATATATAGAGGCCCTGGTCCTCTTCCCAAATATTGAGCGGAAGGGCGCCAACAACGCCATTTGAAGGGGAACATCTAGTACAAGCTATCCTCGATTAAAGTTGGCCTTCGGCTGCCAAAGGCATCGGGCGATGACGCCATCTTGGGCTCCACGGTGACCTCCATCCCGCCGCCTCGCCGGTCTTGGTATCGTTGCACCAAATGGTAACCTTTGCTCGATGCTCCCAGCATTCACGCATGTGCTTGCCCCTTTGCACCAAAGAGGAAACAAGGACATCAAGCAGACCGGGCGCCACCGGGCGCCTACCGGTCTCGGCTGGTTACAGCTTAAGGCCACGAGCACCTCACGAGGTACCTTGCCTTGATCTCTCCGCCTCGTGAGCCTCGCTCGGCGAGGCCGCCTCCCGAGGAAGCCTTGCATCGCTCGCCCCACGAGGCTTGGCCTCGCGAGGGTCTTGAGTTTGCGCTGATGAAGATGGGCCGATCGGGCCACCACTTGAGCCACGCCGCAGTCCGCAGTGCAAGTCTAGGGACCCCATTCCTGTGACGCCGATCAAACAAATTGATCGAATCGCATAAGGTCTGCTGAACTAGCCATGAAGGATTTAATTATCCGCTATGGCTCGCCGAGCCGATTCCAAGCAGCTACTTCGGCTCGTGGAAGCAGCTTCAGAGTGCTTGCCTCGACTCAAGTCATCAAGCGGCCGGTTCAGTATGGAGGGCGCGCGAATGGCCTTCGCCACACAAAGGTGCACTAGGGAAGATGGATGCGTAAAAGTCACGACCGAGGGACCGCTGTAAGGGAAGGAGCACCGCAAGCCCAATTGTATTATGATAGTGTCTCGAAGGATTCCACTTTATGGCGGAGCAATGCACCAAGGACATTATATTTCCATGAATACAGTCATGTTGTCCTTTGTAATATTGAACAAGGTCATTTCTATTATTTATTGCCTATTATTTGGAAGTTTTTCCTCCTGCGCGGCCGTTTTATATATTAATCCCGAGAGTTGGCCAGTCGTCGGCTTCTGCCCCCACGTAGAAAGTACGGGGGTGTTCGGGATAAACATGAGCACTCTTTATCCCAGTTTTGGGTCCTTGAAGGAGGTGTTCAGCACAATGAACCTGGCAAACGGACTATAAGGCTTTATCAATCTCACTTAGCCATAGGAGTTTGACAAAAGGAAGGTAGGCGCAGCCCCTGGTGTTCGGAAGACCGCACGAGGGACTCTATAGGCACCTGATCGGAGGAAAAGCTGATCCATCGCACGCTGCATTAGTTATCGCATAATGCGGACAAAATCCTTAAAGATTTTACAACCTCTCGAACAGCTGACCAGCTCTCGCCGTATCATGACAGTCAGTTTTTGGCTTTCTCTACTGAGGCGCTCCTCCAGAAGAACCGGGACACAATCGCAATAGTTCTCCCTATGCCGCCCTAGCCGATATAGCGGAACATAAGGCAACAAAACATAGGAGCCGGGCAAACCCAACTATTGCCCCAAGACATGATTCGGAGCTGATACATATAATGCTATAAGTTTGGGGTGCCGAAGGACCATGAAGGTGGTCGGACTTTATTGTCAGACATGGGTACAATGAAGCCCCCGCATATTAAGGCATATCGCGATGTACGGATGCCATTTGACAAAGAGTGTCAATAAGAAACAACAACAGATAAGCGTCATATAAAGCCACATGTTGTAATAGAATAACACGTTGATGCGATGAGTATAGGTAATGTGATAAAATAAATATGACTTCGAACCCGCCGAGACCAAAGGGAGGAGGTCGGTGCGGATCCGAGTGTGGTCGGATGGTCATCTAGGGAATATCTATGATTCCCTTGTGCATTCAAGCTGTTTCCATGTCACCAGTCCTGGCCTATGCAAAAGTGAACCTGCAAAGGAAATGCAAGAAACGTTTGGGTGCCACGTCGCAGTTGAATCGCAGTGTGTGGCCTATCCAAGCTTTGCCTCCGTTTACTGCCAGAGTGTTTTAATTAAGCTCCGGACGAGCCGGGCTATCCTGCCGCTGGTGAAGTTCAGACTTTGACGGTGTCCGGAGTTTGGCCGCCGATTTGAGGTTCGATTGAAAGATGCCACTGCTGCTTCGCCGTTAAGGCGGCGTATACTCTTCTCGCATGTAGGGGAGTTTGCCTTGCTATTAATCGTTATGACGCCGCTGCGGACCGGCATCTTGAGTTTATGGTAGGTATAATGTGGCATCGCTGAATCGAGCAAACGCGGTTCGCTCGAAAGCAAAGGCAAGATAATTATCGCGAAGGGGACGATGTCGAAGATTAACTCTTCGGTACGGTAATTGTCCGGTGATCCGAAGACTACCTCCAGAATAATGGAGCATGTACAACGGGCCCCCACACCTGGTATCTCTCCCTAATAATAAAGCACGGATTGAGTCTCCGGGTTCACCGTCGCGTCCTTTTTACACAAAGGCTCCTGTGGTTTTTTGCAATAAACCCGCACTCCATGAAGTATGTTTGTTTAGTCAAAAAAACGTTTCGATCCAGCACCCTTCGTCCGCAAGGAAAAATAAATTGAGGCGCAAGGGATCGAACTCGCTACCGCAAGCATTATCGATGGAAGGAACCAAATGGGCTAGCCGCCTTTTTTTTTCGCCGCCCGCCACCGCTATCGCAGACTTTTGCTAAAAACCCTTGTGTTTTTCAAGAATACAACCCGCATTCCTCTTTAGTTTGAGAAGACGCGTCGTCCGTCCAACGCCGATCCCTTTTTTCCGCCTAAGCAAATTGACGGCGGCTACAGCTGCATTCTGCTGCCGCCACCGCCATCGACGCCAACCTCCCACAAGTGGTTGCCGCCCATGGATAGCGCCGCCTCGACCAATCCGGCGAGGTCGACGCCACCCGCTATGAAGCCTTCCACCAGCGCCGCTTATAACGCAAAGACGTACGCCTCCGCCGCTAAATCGGCACCCACGGGCCACACTCGGCCGGTTGCACCGACCGGCGCCGCCGGACGAGAAAAAACCACGCCGCTCGCCTCCCACACGAACGTGAACGGAGGTGGAGCCGTGGAACAGAGGAGGCTCGGGGCGACATGACTTCTGCGATGGTGTCATGGCCGGCTGGCCGGACATGACCGAGGCCGGACAGGCTGCTGAAGATGGAAACGAGGCCAAACCCCATGTAGTCGAAGGCAAAGGGCTCCTCGGGCAAAGAAGAAGCCGGAGGGGAGCAACCCTGCCCCGCCGGACAGAGCTCATGGTGGGCAGCGCAGGGCTCCCTGCCGGCCGGTGGCTTGGAGGTGCCGGTCCGAGGCGGCAGCGACGCATTGGTGGGTGGGGGCGAGCGAAATTAGGCAACGGCGGCTATGGCGTCTCCATGGAAAGCAGGGGGAGGCGAAGGACAAGGAGGCGCAGGAGGGTGCAATAGGAGAGGAGGAAGCGGTGGACGGCAACGGCGGCTAGACCCCGCAAGTGTCAAGGGCTGCCGATTCAAGCGAGCAACAAAGCCATCGCGACATCGCCCTGGCTGCCTGCCGCCACGAGCCACCCATCCGAGGAGGGGCTCCATGCTACCTCTTGAGCATCGCGCTGATTTCAAGAGGAGAGGATGATGCAGCAAAGTAGCGTAAGTATTTCCTTTAGTTTTGAGAACCAAGGTATCAATCCAAGAGGAGACCATGCACAAGTCCCTCGCATCAACACAAAACGATAGCTACTCGCAACCAACGCGATTAGGGGTTGTCAATCCCTTCACGGTCACTTACGAGAGTGAGATCTGATAGAGATGATAAATAATATTTTTGGTATTTTTGATAGATAGATGCAAAGTGAAAAGTAAAAGGCAAAGTAAAAACAAAGCAAGTAATAAGTAAAGGAGATTGATATGATGAGAATAGACCCAGGGGCCATAGGTTTCACTAGTGGCTTCTATCAAGAGCATAGATTTTCTACGGTGGGTGAACAAATTGTGTTGAGCAATTGAAAGAATTGAGCATAGTTATGAGCATATCTATGTAATGATCATGCATATAGGCATCACGTCCGAGACAAGTAGATCGAAACGATTTTGCATCTACTACTATTACTTCACTCATCGACCGCTATCCAGCATGCATCTAGAGTATTAAGTTAAAAACAGAGTAACGCCTTAAGCAAGATGACATGGTGTAGAGTGGTAAATTCATGTAATATGATAAAACCCCCATCTTGTTATCCTCGATGGCAACAATACAATACGTGCATGCAACCCAAAGGTCACCGCAAGATTAAACCCAAAGCTAAGCACTTCTCCCATTGCAAGAACAACCAATCTAGTTGGCCAAACCAAAAGGATAATTCGAAGAGACTTGCAAAGATAACTCAATCATACATAAAAGAATTCAGAGAGGATTCAAATATTTTTCATAGATAAGCTGGATCATAAACCCACAATTCATCGTTCTCAACAAAGACACCGCAAAAAGAAGATTACATCGAATAGATCTCCACGAGAGAGGGGGAGAACATTGTATTGAGATCCAAAAAGAGAGAAGAAGCCATCTAGCTACTAGCTATGGACCCGAAGGTCTAAAGTAAACTACTCACACTTCATCGGAGGGGCTATGGTGTTGATGTAGAAGCCCTCCGTGATGGATGCCCTCCGTGGAGCTCTGCAACAGTGCCCCAAGATGGGATCTCATGGATACAAAAGGTTGAGGCAGAGGAATCAGGTTTTTGGCTCCTGTTCTGATCGTTTGGGGATATGTAGGTATATATAGGAGGAAGGAGTACGTCGATGGAGCAACAGGGGGCCACGAGGCAGGGGCGCGCCTCCACCTCGTGGACCGCCTAGCACTTCTTGGAGTAGGGTCCAAGTTTCGGATCACGCTCACGAGAAAATCACGCTCCCAAGGTTTCATTCCGCTTTGACTTCGCTTGATATTCCGCTTCTTCAAACACCAAATAGGCAAAAACAACAATTTCGGGTGGCCTCCGTTAATAGGTCAGTCCCAAAGATAATATAAAAGTGGAAAATAAAGCCCAATATAGTCCAAAACAGTAGATAAAGTAGCATGGAGCAATCAAAATTATAGGTACGCTGGAGACGATGTGCATCCCCAAGCTTAATTCCTCGTCGCCCTGAGTAGGTAAATGATAAAAAGAATTTTGATGCGGAGTTGTACTTTGGCATAATTTCAATGTAAATCTTCTTAATTGTAATATGAATATTCAGATCCAATGATTCAAGACAAAAGTTCATATTGACATAAAAATAATAATACTTCAAGCATACTAATCAAAGCAATCATGTCTTCTCAAAATAACATGGCAAAAGAAAGTTTATCCCTACAAAATCATATAGTTAGGCTATGCTTCATTTTCACACACAAAGATGTTCCCAACTTCTATACCCCCGATGACAAGCCAAGCAATTGTTTCATACTTAAATAATCTCAAACTTTTTCAACCTTCACGCAATACATGAGCATGAGCCATGGATATAGCACTATGGGTGGAATAGAATATGATGATGGGGATTGTGTGGAGAAGACAAAAAAGGAGAAAGTCTCACATTGACGAGGATAATCAACGGGCTATGGAGGTGCCCATTGTCATGGTACTAAGACTGACAGTAGAATGGGGGGTACGTATGGAGAGGCAAGATCCTAGCTATGGAGCAGTTGTACACGCAAGGGATTTACGAGTTCAGGCCCTTCTCGGAGGAAGTAACAGCCCTATGTCTCGGAGCCCAGAGGCGGTCGACTAGATTATATGCGTATGAGTTACACGGGTGCGAACCCTTTACACTGAGGAGGGGGTGGCTTATATAGTGTCTCGCTGCACTCCTCCGCCCTCGCTATGCAGGTTTAAAGTACATAAAGGATTGGCGCATCGATAACGCCCTACATAAAGTGTCATCATGGCCATAAAGACTACTTAATTACGCATCGCTTGGATACAGAGTGGCTCTTGATCTCCGGTGGTCGAGTGGGTCTTCATGGTCGAATGCCTTCGAAGTCTGCCAAGTGGATTCTCTTGGTCGATCGGAAGGCAGCTTCTGTGAAGATGTCCTTGGGGAGGGTACTTTGACAGGTCCGCAACCCTACCCTAGGTACATGACTTCATCATTAGCCCCTAATGGACCGAGGTTTGAGGAGGAAGGAGTTGATAATCTTTCCGACCTGTTTTTGGTGTTCGAGCATGTCTCATCTTGGATCAATGACCTTTTTAATGATGGCATCAACTTTTTTTCACGCTTTGATCCATTCTTTTTTTCTTCGCCGAGTGAACTTTTGAACTTGGTGAACTTCGAGCGATGGATCGAGGGAAATCTACCGTCTCGACAAAGTTGTTCGCCAAGAAGCGGATTTGTGGGATCCGGATTTTGTAAGCTGCAAGCGGGTGGACCGCGACTGGATTGATAAGGCGAGACGCCGATTTCAAGGCCGCTTTTTTCGCCACATATCGCGACTGCTTTCTGGATTTGACAGACCGCCTGCCTACCTGTCGCCCACTGAAGCGCCTCTATATAAGGTGCCAAAGAGGGTTTTTGAACAGTGCATCTCCATTCCTCCCTCCGCCTCTCTCACCCACGCCTGCTGCGCCCGCCTTTGCCCCTGCCCATCCACTCCTCGCGTGCCTCGCCGGTGACGATGGTGAAGGAGAAGACGGTAGCCTTGGAGCGAGCGAAGAAGGCGACGGCGACGGTGAAAGCAATGGGAAGAGCGACCAGTCGGGGTGGATCTTTGTCGAGGTCCCGCCTGCCGCAAGGTTGGGTCCAAGGAGATTGGATCCGCTCGACCATCACCCAGGCGGATCTCAACGACCTGGCCAACGAGGGACTGATCTCTCATGGGTCAGCAAGACTTCCGGGGACCGAGTGGCAACCGCAGCCACAAGAGGGTGAGTGTGTTCTCCTAGCCACTCATGTAGATCGCGGATTCTCCCTGCCACCGATTCTTTTCTTCCGAGGGTTTCTGAACTTCTTTGGGGCACAACTCCACCATTTCACTCCCAATTCCATTGCCTATCTTGCTGCTTTCGTGTCCATGTGCGAAAACTTCCGGGTTGTCGATCGTGACTGGGTCTTTTACACATATTCACCGTCAGCCACAGACGGTGAAAAAGGCGAGTCCGATGATGAGAGGACCAAGGTTATCCAGATGTGTGGGGTCTTGGGATCCAAATGAGGAGTAAGAGTGTTTTTCCGCCATGACCCTTCCCGAAGTCGGTTAGAGGGTGGCAATGACCGTTCTATCGCTAAGACGAAGTCGACGCCGGGCAATGACCGACTCCTCCGCTCTCCATGGACCGAGTGAACAAACTCTTCTTCAAGGTGCTCCCCGAGGAGAAAGCTCTGTAAAATGTTGATGGAGCGGTAGTCCAGCTTGTTCGATGGAGGATGGGTATGGACCTTCCGAGGTCTTCCTTCGACGGTGTATTCAACCACTTCAATACCGAGGCCACCCGATGTGGCCGATCGTGGTAATCAAGACACCACTGGTCCATCCGTAGCAGCCAACGACGCCACACCGGAGAGGTGGATGGCCGCCATCACAGGAATAAGGACAACCTCGAGGGGCTAAGAGGATCCCACCACTGACTGCATTTTACCAACCGGACACGGTATGACCGCTTATCCCCGCCAGATCTTGTTTTATTCATTCTGTTTCACTGCATATCGGTCGATTGACCTTTGCCTTGTTTTGTTGTCTATCAGGCCACCATTGAGTTGTACTCGATGCCTAATGGAGCGCAAGCACCGACTGAGGAGGAGGAAGGAAGTGGGGGCGAAAGCCCGGAGGAGTGGGATTCGGATGCTGATGATGACGATGAAGATGATGACTCTGTTGAGGAGGAAGAGGAGGAGGAGGAAGTTGCACCTCCTCGTTCGAAAAGACGCTCAAAGCTTGTCCATGATGCCGCAGCCGAAAGTGGTAAGGGGTTGCGCCCATTAGCCGACTGCTGCCCCTGACGATTTCTCCGTGCCGACCGAGAAAGCTCCGGCTAATTCGAGTGGCGCCGGGCCGGGCGAAGGTCTTGCCAAGATGAAGATGGTGATCCCCACTATCTCGTGGTAATGGTGTAACTTGAGTTTTCCAGCCACATGAATTTACTTTGGTCGACTCATGAGCTGATCGACCGACTTGGGCTGCAAAGGTCGCTACTTCGATACCTTGGCCAGTGGCTGAAGATCACGAGATGGAAGATGTCGCCACTTCAAAACCTGGTATAACTTTTGTAGTTCCGCTCACCGGTTGGCTCTTTGTCTCTAATTTTGATTCTTTTTTGCAGCTCCATCTAACGTCGTTATTGACCTTCCTGACGACGATGACGAGGAACCACTAAGGCAGAGGAGGAACAGGAAAGCGCTTACCGGCAAGGCGACTCAGATGTGTCAAGACCCGAGACGTTGGTCGTGGAGGGGACAACGCCACTCGCTCATCAGATCCTTTGCGGTGCCATCAAGAGTGCTTGCCCTTCGTCGTCGAAAGTGCTGCTCAGCCTTCAGCTTTCTCGACCCACCACGCCCCAGAGGACCAAGCCAAGGTGCGCTAAAGAAGCAACACGCCAGCAGGGTCATGATGGAGCAAGTGAAGGCAATCCGAGACGCCAACAAAAGCTTATGACGCCAGCTCAGCTCTTCGTGGTAATGTTCAGTCAATAGGTCACCGCCTGCTCATAGGGATATGCTATCTAAAAATCCTTCTCTCTCAAAATTTTAGTATTCTGTCAGACACCCACCGGGTGTGTTGATTGAAATTTGGATTAGTGGGGCACGCTGAGTGCACCCATCGGGTGTAGTCCCCAAGGCTATGGTGGATCGCGGCAATGACCATAGTCTTTATGTCTTAAGATTTTTCTTGACTCGATCAGTCGAATGGATTCATAGACCCTGGGGCACGCTGAGTGCACCCACCGGGTGTAGTCCCCGAGATCGTGGTGGACCGCCGCGCCAACTATAGTCCGATGATAACATTTTTTGAGCTATTTGTCGGGTCGATCGATCGACTCTAATCGATAGAACTAGTGGGGGCATGCTGAGTGCACCCACTGGTGTAGTCCCCGAGACTATGGTCAATGTTTATATTCGGCCGTAGTCTTAGTAATGCTATGATTTTTCCTTAGTCACCGGAAGTGAACTCTTTTGACATCTCGTCGATTGGCTCTTCGCAGTAAATCTTATGAAGCTTATGCTCGTTACATCGAAGTTGGAGAACAAGCAAATCCAGCTCGAGCTTGATCTCAAACTTGTCCAGAGAACTTCACGAAGTCCAAGGAGGAAGCAAAAGGTATGTTTGGTGAGAACCTCGACGATCGCTTTTCCTCTCGTCCGCTTTCGAAGTCCGATCTCACCGTGACTTTGCGCATAAACCGAGGGATGCTCAAGAAGAAAGACCTTGATTTGGCCGAGATGCGTAAAGAGGCTTTAGAGAAGACCAAGCTCGCAGATGAGAAGTCGCTTCAATCACCAAGCTTGAAGAAGAAAACACCAATCTGAAAGCTGCTTGATGCGCCAACAAGGAGGTCTGCTGATCAAGAGTGATAAGATTGCCTTTGAGTGACAAGGCCGTTGAGTTGGTGGGAAAGAAGAATGATCCGAGGCTTATCCGGGGCTCGCCAAGAAGCTATTCCTCATGCTTGAAGGTAATCTTTTATATCAAATAGACATTTTAACTATGATCTCGCCATCAGACTACTGTCTTGACTTTGGGGTTGTGCTTGCAGAGTTCTGCCAAAACTTTGAAGAGGAGACTGGTCGACTGGAAATAAACCTCGATCCCATCAACTCCCCTGTGAAAGATGAAGTTGCTATGAATGTGCTCTGACTTGAATCTCGCGTCGCTGCTGTTGTTGACTATCTCGCAAGGCTGAAGGTCGCAACTTCCCGCATCGACACAACACTGCCAAGAGAGATGCTTCAATCCACTCGAAGTCTCTCGATGATTTGATCGAACGAGGTTCCAAGTCGAAAGTGTGAATGGAAGAAGTCTTCGCCAAAGCGCGCAGATGTTGCTCGCCTCTCGCCCATGTTCACCGCAAGGAGGCGCTGGAGGACAAGCCGGCAGCCCTTAAGGTGGCTAATACAAAGAAGCATGATTTCGATCTTCATGGAGACCTTCATCGCTGCCGCCACTTGATTGCGATGGAATCGACCGACGAATTTGTTGCACCTCCACCTCCGCAAGAGGGGTAAAAACTTGTGCTTGATACTTTAAATTTGCCTCGTATGCCGAAAGTGATTTTGTAACCGATAAACCTTAACGGGCTTAGCGCCGAGCACTTTCGGTTCCGAAGACGTTATCCGAGCTTGAATTCGACGCTGAATATGTTCAGATCCGTATGAAGTGTCTTTTTTGTGCTGGGATGAAGCACTTATTGCAATCGACTTGTTCTTCAACACACTTAGGCAAGCACTGGCTGCAGCTTAAGCCTCCGAGTGGGAGGTCCGCCTCCACTCTGTGAGGATTCTCAAAACTTAGGCGAAGCGCTGGGCTGCAACTAAGCCCGTGAGTGGGAGGTCTGCCTCCACTGTAGGATTTTCAAAACTTAGGCGAAGCGCCTGGCTGCAGCTAAGCCCCGAGTGGGAGGTCCGCCTCCACTCTGTGAGGTTTTTCAAAACTTAGGCGAAGCCTGGCTGCAGCTTAAGCCCCGAGTGGGAGGTCTGCCTCCACTCAGTAGGATTTTCAAAACTTAGGCGAGCGCCTGGCTGCAGCTTAAGCCCCGAGTGGGAGGTCTACTCTCCACAGTAGGATTTTCAAAACTTAGGCGAGCGCTGGGCTGCAGCTTAAGCCCCGAGTGGGAGGTCTGCTTCCACTCAAGAGGATTTTCAAAAATTAGGCGAAGGCTGGCTGCAGCTAAGCCTCGAGTGGGACGCCCGCCTCCACTCTGTAGGATTTTTGCAGATTTCTCCGAGGAAGAAGGCATCAATCGACCAGCACTTTGTCCTCCTTATGGAGAGCACATTATACTTGTGGCGAGCTCGAAGAAGAGAGTAGCAATGACCTGCACTCGCCTTCCTTTATGAGCGACGTTATACTTGTATGCGAGCAACAACCTTATGGAGCGACGTTATATTTGTAGCTCGGAAGAAGAGGGTAGCAATGACCTGCACCTCGCCTTCTTATGGAGCACACATTATACTTGGGCGAGCTCGAAGAAGAGGGTAGCAATGACCTGACCTCGCCTTCCTTGCGGAGCGCATGTTATACTTGTATGTGAGCACCAACCTTATGAGCGACGTTATACTTGTAGCTCGGAAGAAGAGGGTAGCAATGACCAAGACCTGCCTTTCCTTATGGAGCACACGCTATACTTAGGGTGAGCTCGAAGAAGAGGTTAGCAGTCCACCTGCACTGCCTTCCTTGTAGAGCGACGTTATACTTGTGGCGAGCTCGAAGAAGAGGGTTGCAATGACCTGCACTGCCTTCCTTGCAGAGCGACGTTATACTTGTACTTAGGCGAGCGCTATGCTGCAGCTAAGCCCCCGAGTGGGAGGCTGGCTCACCACTTGGTAGGATTTTATTGAAACTTAGGCGAGTACTTGGACTGCAGCTAAGCCTCCGAGCGGGAGGCTGGCTCACCACTCAGTAGGATTTTATTAAAACTTAGGCGAGTACTTGGACTGCAGTTAAGCCTCTGAGTGGGAGGCTGGCTCACCACTCGGCAGGATATTATTAAAACTTAGGCGAGTACTTGACTGCAGCTAAGCCTCCGAGTGGGAGGCTGGCTCACCACTGCAGGATTTTATTAAAACTTAGGCGAGTACTTGACTGCAGTTAAGCCTCCGAGTGGGAGGCTGGCTCACCACTCGGCAGGATTTTAAAGTACTTAGGCTAAACGGATTCAGCAGCTAAGCCCTCGAGTGGGAGGCTGGCTCACCACTCGGCAAGGTTTTTTTTACAAACTTAGGCGAAACGGGTTCGCAGCTAAGCCACCCACTGGGGGGAAATTTTATTGAACAAACGAAAGTGACAACAATCACTTGGAAAATCATAACACTATTGTCTTTTGAAAAATGAACTACAGAAGTGCTTTTATTACATTTCCGAGCGGCTACTTAAGTGTAAAAGGGCGGAGCAGCTCTGCTCCAAGTTCGGGGCTCACGATCTTGTGCTCGACGTTGTAAAGACGGTACGCCCGCTAGGAGAACCTTGGTGACAATGAAGGACCTTCCCAAGAAGGAGCGAGCCAGGGAGTTTCTGCTGATCCACTGAGAACCAAATCTCCTTCCGGAAGGCTCGACTCTTCACGCTTTTGGTGTGGAAGCGATGCAAGTCTTGCTGGTAAATGGTCGATCGGGTCGAGCCATCTCCCGCTCTTCCTCTAGAAGGTTGATCGTGATCCCGCCAGTGCTTGTTCTCGCTTCAGCTTCGTGTAGAGCTCGACTCGAGGAGCGCCAGAAGGGTCACTCGGCAAGGCCGCTTCAGCTCAGAGACCAAGAAGAACGGAGTTCTCCCAATGACCGCTTAGGCGTGGTCCTTAACCCCAAAGAACAGAGGGAAGTTCGCTGACCCATGCTCCACCAAGACGCTTGAGATCACGATCACCGGGTTTCAACCCTTTGAGAATCAAGCCATTGGCCCGCCAAGCTTGTCCATTCGACTGAGGATGAGCGACTGAAGCATAGTCGACTTGTGTGCCCTGAGATGTGCAAAACGCCCTGAATTCCTCCGAATCAAAGTTTGACCCATTATCAGTGATGATGCTGTGGGACTCCATATCTGAATATCAACTCTCCGATGAAGCCGATACGTGCCAAAGATCAAGGTTCTTGATGGGTTTAGCCTCAATCCACTTGGCTAACTTGTCGATCGCTACAAAGACATGTGTGAAACCATCACTGCTCAAGGGTCCAACCATATCCAGCCCCATACCGCAAAGGGCCGACGAGTGGTATGGTCTTTAAAGGTGAGGCGGCTTGTGTGACATATTGAGTAAAATTGACATCCTCACACTTGTCGACTATTTCTTTTGCCATTTCATTCGCTTCTGGCCAAGAAAATCCGCCGGTATGCTTTGGCTATGATGGTCCGAGAGGACGATGATGGCCACAGTCCCCGAGTGGATGTCGCCAAGGATTATTCAACCTTCTTCCGGCGTTATGCATTTCGACCAACTCCAACAAGGCTTTCTCCGCATAACCGTCCCCTTATCACCAGAAGGCTTTAGACCGACGGACGATCTGTCGAGCCTCCTCTTCATCCTCTGGGAGCTCTTTCCTTAAGATATACGCGATATACGGCACTGTCCAATCGGGGGTGATCACCAGGACTTCCATGATCAGGTCGACCACTGCTGGAACTTCAACAACAGTCGGATCCGTGACACTTTTAGGCTACAGAGCTTCTTCGGTAAAAGGATCTTCTTTGACTGATGGTGTATGGATATGCTCCAAGAACACATCACCGAATGGCTTCTCTTGAACCTATCTTCGCCAAATCATCACCGCTTGATTCTTCCGTCGGGTATATGTTGGAGCTCTAACCCTTCAAATTTCTTTTTCAAGCTTCCTCACTGCATTGCAAAGATCCAAATATGGCTGGGCTTCTAACGCCCCACTCCTTCATCACCGAATGGCCACCAAATCTGAGTTGCTATAAACCATAAGGCGACGGACGCCGAAAGTGAAATGGCCATGCGAACCCATACAAAAGTGCTTCATATTCTACTTCATTATTGAGGAATCAAAGTGAACCAAGCACATATCCGAGCTTATCTCCTTAGGGGGAAACCAAAACTACTCCAAAGACCGAACCATTTAACATCTTAGAGCCATCAAAGAACATGGTCCAATGCTCCGAAAGTGAACTTGAGTCTCTGCTGCTATTCAATCCACTCGGCAAGGAAATCTGCTATCGCTGGGACTTAATGGCTTTTGCCTCAAACTTGATATCAAGGGAAGGAGTTCAATCGCCCATTTCTCCACTCGACCGCTTGCATCTCTCACAGTGTAATCTTCGACAAGGCGTCACGACGATCGTAATGAAATGATCGAGAAATAATGAGCAACCTTCTTCGTGGTCATGTATATTCCATACACAAGCTTCTGATAATGAGGATATCTTTGCTTCGATGGAGTCAAAACTTCAGAGAGATAATACACTGGGCGTTGAACTTTGAAGGCTTTCCCTTCTTCTTCCCGCCGACCGTAAGTATCAGATCGACGACTTGTCCTGTGGCTGCAATATAAAGCAACAGAGGATCTTTGCCGATTGGAGCAACAAGCACCGGCTGGGTGGAGAGCAGAGCTTTAGCTCGGCAAATGCTGCATCGCTTCTCGAGTCCACGCTAACTTGTCCGCTTTCTTCATCACCGGTAAAGAGGAAATGCCTTTTCACCGAGGCGAGATGAATCGACTTAACGCGCCAAGCATCCAAAGAAGCTTCGACATCATGCGGGTGTTTCATCTGCAGTATGGTGCCAACTTTTTCTGGGTTAGCGTCGATTCCTCGTGGAAACGAGAAAACCGAGTAACTTTCCACCAGGAACTCCGAATGTGCACTTTGATGGATTAAGCTTGATATCATACCTACGGAGATTGGCAAATGTTCCAGCGAGGTTAGTCAACAGGTCGGAACCCTTTCGTGACTTGACTATGATATCATCCATGTACGCTTCCACATTCCGACTGATTTGAGTGAGTAAGCACTTTTGAATCATCCTCATGAACATGGCTCCGGCATTCTTGACACCGAATGGCATGGTGACATAGCAGAAGCACCCGAATGGAGTGATGAAAGCTGTTTTGATCTCGCTGGTCCATACAGACGGATCCGATGGTACCCGGAATGGGCGCCTAAAAGACAATCTCGTGATCCCGCAATGAGTCGACAATTTGGTCGATACGAGGGAGAGGAATGATCTTTCGGCAGGCCCGATTGATATGTTTGAAATCAATGCACATGCGGTGACTTGTCCTTCTTGGGGACCATGACGACATTGGCAAGCCACCGGAGTGGTATATCTCTGCAAACTCGCCACCGTGAGTCGAGCCACCTCCTCGCCAATGTCCTTTCTCTTCGAGGGAAGACCGTCAAGATGTTTCGACGGTTTTGCTTTTGAGTCGACTTTAGGCGATGCTCAGCCAGCCCTCGAACACCCGACATGTCGGCAAAGCTTCCATGCAAAGATGTCCCAGCTCACGGAGGAACCGGATGAGCGCTTCTTCCTATTTAGAGTCAAGTGTTGTGGAAATATGGGTCGGAGCTGCGCTGTGGTCGGTCGGGTGAATGTGAACGGCTTCGCCTCACCGCACGATCGAACGCCGATCGTGGCGGCTTCTTGGCCCGCAACAAATCACTCGGATCTGCATTTTTCTTGTATTCTCTAGCTCTATCATCGTTATCCGGGAATCGCAATCTTCGAGCCTTTCCGAAAACACTCTTCTGCCTTCTTCCGATTGCCAGTGATAGTGATCATGCCTTTGGGGCCGGGCATCTTCAATTTGAGGTACACGTAACATGGTCGAGCCATGAACCGTGCATAAGCTGGTCTCCCCAAAATAGCGTGGTAAGCGCTCTGAAAATCCACGACTTCAAATGTCGCCTTTCTTTGCGGAAATGCTTCGAGTCGCCAACACCACGCCTAGAGCTATTTGGCCGAAAGTGACTCAGCCTTCTTTCCGTATAACTCCATGAAAACTCATGTTGTCGCGCCGAGTCCGACATCGGAATGCCCATTCCTTTAGCGCCTCCACATACAATATATTCAGTCCACTACCACCATCCATCAAGACCTTCGCTACCGAGTGCCTTCGACGACCGGGTCGACCACCAAAGCTTGCCTCCTAGGGGTGGCTATATGAGTCGGATGATCGGACTGGTCGAACGTAATGGGAGTTTGAGACCATCTCAGATAGCTTGGTGTTGCCGGGCGAATATATTTACCTCACGTTGATAACCTTCAATCGACTTTTGCTCTCCACATCAAGAAAATCATCGTGGTGGAATTGACATGGGGATATCCTTCATCATCGTCCTCTTTGTCCTCTACCTTGTCCGACTCCTTTTCCTTATCCTTGGGCTGCTTCCTTGAACCGCTGAATTAAGAGCCAGATCGGCGTAGTGGTATGCTTTGGGTAGATGAAATTACCTCTTTGTCTTTCTTCGTGGATGTGACACGCAGATCCATCACATCATTTCCTTCCTTATCTTTCACCTTCTTGGGGTTCCGTGATCCTTTGGGCTTCCCTTTGAATTTGCCCCGAGTCATGGCCGAGCCTTCCAGAGCCGCCGGCTTCGGCTTTCCGCTTCGCTCCGATCGAGTTTTTCTCGACCGACTGCTTGTACTTTGCAATTCCGAGTCGATCCTCTTCTTCACCATTGGCGCATTTGGTGGCGATTTCCATCATTCGACTCAGTGGTCATATCTCCGTCCGACCAAACTTCAAACTTAACTCTCTCGTTTAACGCCATCCTTGAAGGTGCAAACCGCTCGATGATCGCATACACGCTCTCCACCGTATGATGCAAACCGATCCATCTCTCAGATATAATCTCGTGGTTTCATTCGACTTTTGCACGCAGACATGCAGCTCACAATCCGCTGGTCGCTTGCATGTTCCTCGAATGTCTCGACGAACACTGGAAAGATCTTCCAAGTGTAAATGCTGCTAGGAGCTAACCGATTCAACCACGCCCGCCAACCCTCCAACATGAGTGGTAAGTGTTTCATGGCCACCTCATCATTACCGCCGCCAACTGCAGACCGCCACCAAGAGTCATCAAGCCGTGTTTCGTGCTTGACTCACCGTGAACTTACTTACCCCTACCGCCAACCTAAAGTTGGGGGGTATCACCGCGCTCGATGGCTCGCTAAAACATTCGACCAAACATGGAGTTGGCTGCTAGTGGGCGATCTCGCCGTGGCCACTCGATGAGCTCGTCCGATCGACCAAACCTTGCACGATCATGGATCTCGCACAAAGCTCGGTCTTCGGGTCGACTGAACTCGCCGCCAAAGATCGCTACCGGTGCTATCATCTTGCTGCCGATGAGCGTAAGACCCACCCCTTGGGGGAGGAGTGGGCACTCGACGCCGATAACACGATCGAATCGGTCATCATATTGGTCACGCCGACCTCAAGGCCCTCACACCGCGGAGGCGATCTTGGGCTATGAGCCGATCGAATTGTATTCGCAGCGACGGATCGATCCGTGAATCCCGCTGCATGACCGTGATACGCCTGAATTCTGATCTCTCGCCGCCGAGCAAACTCGATCTCAGATTGCCTTTGCCACCTCCGACCGAGAGGGCTGAATTGACTCGCTATACGGGCTGCAATGCTAGATTCTGAATCGGGTTTGATATACCGAGTTGGTTGTAAAGAGTTGACGCCGACCGAGTCGGTACTGCTCTCGCTGCTGTTCGCCGAGCGCCACCGGAGGTTCTCCAATGAAAGCGTTTCAGCCAAGTTGGCACAACGTGCCTCCTCCAAGGCGCGAGCCTCGGGAGTTTCTCCTGCAATGGGAGTATGCAGGGCATCCATGTTCCGGCGACGAAGATCTTCCCTCTGCAGAGAAGTGAGCGGCTCGGGTTGATATTCCTTGTGGGCCTGAGCAGGGTCGCCTCCACCGTCTATCCCGTCGGTCCGAGGGAAGCTGGGAGAGCTACGAGGCCCATTGACCATCAGAACCTCCGCCGCCGGATCACTGCTGTTGCACTCGGATGCAGTCTCTATGGAGCCAGTCGACAGATCGAACAGGCCGTAGAGAGATTCGTCGGGCTCGATTGCCGCGACTTGGGTGGTGGCCGATTACGAGCCAACGCATGTCTCACCCACCGCTGAAGCCTCGATCGACCAGAGCGCTTTATACCGGCAGGAGATGAAGGAGGACGACGCAGAGTCGATCGACACGGAGTCGATGGTTGCCGCAACAGACGCCATGCATACACGCCGAGAATGCGCCGCACTCGGACGGGAGCGCCGATGTCGAGTGGAGCCTCCCGGAGCCAAGCGAGTCGCCGGGCGATGAAGGTGAGCGCCCGAGACGGATCTCATGCCCCTCACCAGTAACTCCGCTAGAAACCATGATGAGGGCAATCTAACAATTGCAACTTCTCCAAAATCGCTAAGACACCTGCCCCACGGTGGGCGCCTAAATCGCCGTGGTACTAAGACTGACAGTAGAATGGGGGGTAGGTATGGATAGGCAACATCCTAGCTATGGAGCAGTTGTACACGCAAGGGATTTATGAGTTCAGCCCTTCTGAGGAAGTAACAGCCCTACATCTCGGAGTCCCGGAGGCGGTCGATCGGATTATATGCGATGAGTTATAGGGTGCGAACCCTTTACACCGAGGAGGGATGGCTTATAGTGTCCGCTGCATTCTCCGCCCTCGCTATGCAGGTTTAAAGTACATAAAGGATTGGCGCATCGATAACGCCCTACATAAAGTGTCATCATGGTCATAAAGACTACTTAATTACAGCATCGCTTGGATACAGAGAGGCTCTTGATCTCCTGGTGGTCGAGTGGGTCTTCATGGTCGAGTGCCTTTGAGTCTGTCGAGTGGATTCCCTCTTGGTCGACTGGAAGGCAGCTTCTTCTGAAGATGTCCTTGGGGAGGGTACTTTGGACAGGTCCGCGACCCTACCCTAGGTACATGACTTCATCACCCATTAATTGATGTTAACATGAGGAGTAGGGATTTCCATGCAACAGATGCACTAGAGCTATGAATGCTCAACAAAAGAAAACTAGTGGGTGTGCATCCAACTCGCTTGCTCATGAAGACCTAGGGCATTTGAGGAAGCCCATCGTCGGAATATACAAGCCAAGTTCTAAAATGAAAGATTCCCACTAGTATAAAAAGACAACTTATGAGATTCACTATATGAAGAACAAGGTGCTACTTTGAAGCACAAGATATGAGACTCACTACATGAAGAACAAGGTGCTACTTTGAAGCACAAGTGTGGAAAAAGAGATAGTAGCATCGCCTTTTATTTATTTCTTTTTCTTTTCCTTTTTGGCCTTTCTTTTTTTCTTTGGCCTTTTTTTTCTTCTTTTTTCCCTTTTTGGGGCAATTTCTAATAATGATGATCATCACACTTCTATTGATTAGAACATAAGGATTACAACTCAAACTTAGAACATGATATGACTCTATATGAATGCCTCCCATGTGTACCGATGGTGCAATGAATCAAGAGTGACCTGTATGAAAAATAATGCATGGTGGCTTTGCCACAAATACGATGTCAACTACATGATCATGCAATGGCAATATGACAAAAGTAATGTATGTCATGATGATGATGAACGGAACGGTGGAAAGTTGCATGGCAATATATCTCGGAATGGCTATGGAAATGCCATGATAGGTAGGTATGGTGGCTGTTTTGAGGAAAATATAAGGAGGTTTGTGTGATAGAGCGATCGTATCACGGGTTTGATGCACCGACTAAGTTTGCACCAACTCTCTAGGTGAGAAAGGGCAATGCATGGTACCAAGAGGCTAGCAAAGGCGGAAAGGTGAGAGTGCGATAATCCATGGACTCAACATCACCAAAAGAACACATATACTTGTTGCAAAAATTTAGAAGCCATCAAAATCAAGTACTACGCAAGATGCTCCTAGGGGATAGATTGGTAGGAAAAGACCATCGTCATTCCCCGATAGCCACTCATAAGGATGCACAAGCCAGTACACTTCATGTTTCAAATTTGTTACACGACTTTAACCATATGCATGCTACGGACTTGCAAACTTCAACACAAGCATTTTCAAATTCACAATTACCCAACTAGCACGACTTTGATATTATCACCTCCATATCTCAAAACAAATATCAAGCATCAAACTTATCTTAGTATTCAATTCACTCAAAAGAAAGTTTCACATATCTTGAATACCAAGTATATTAACATTAAGCAAATTACCATGCTATTAACGACTCTCAAAATAATCTAAGTGAAGCATGACAGATCAATAGTTTCTTTAAAACAAATCCACCATCGTGTTTCTAAAAGATATAAGTGAAGCACTAGAGCAAAAATTATCACGCCTAAAAGATGTAAGTGAAGTACTATGAGCAAAACTATCAAGCTCAAAAGATATAAGTGAAGCACATAGAGTATTCTAACAAATTCCAATTCATGTATGGCTCTCTTAAAAAGGTGTGTACAGCAAGGATGATTATGGTAAACTAACAAGCAAAGACGCAAATGATACAAGACGCCCAAGCAAAACACATATCATGTGGTGAATAAAATATAGCTCCAAGTAAATTACCGATGGAAGTGGATTTAAAGAGGGATGCCTTCCGGCATCCCCAAGCTTTGATTTTTGGTGTCCTTGATTATCTTGGGGTGCCATGGCATCCCCAAGCTTAGGCTCTTGCCACTCCTTGTTCCATAATCCATCAAAAGAATTCACCCAAAACTTGAAAAGTTCACAACACAAAACTCAATAGAAATCTCGTGAGTCTGCTAGAGAAAGAAAACAAAAGACTAATTCAAAGTACTGTAATGAACTCATTCTTTATTTATATTGGTGTTAAACCTACTGTATTCCAACTTCTCTATGGATTATAAACTATTTTATTAGCCATAGATTCATCAAAATAAGCAAACAACACACGTAAAACAGAATCTGTCAAAAACAGAACAGTCTGTAGCAATCTGTAACTAACGCAAACTTCTGGAACTCTAAAAATTCTACAAAAATAGGAAGTTCTGGACAATTTGTTTATTGAACAGAATAAAAAATAATCAACGCAAAAGTACGTTCCTGTGATTTAACAAAATTATATTCGTGCGCGCAAAGTTCTGTTTTTCAGCAGAATCAAATCAACTATCATTGTAGGTTATCCTATAGGTTCTACTTGGCAAAAACACTAATTAAAAGATAAAACCACATACAAACAGAGGCTAGATGGATTATTTATTCCTAAGCATAAGCAAAAACAAGATACACAAAATAAAATTGGGTTGCCTCCCAACAAGCGCTATCGTTTAACGCCTCTAGCTAGGCATAAAAGCAAGGATAGATCTAGGTATTGCCATCTTTGGTAGGCAATCCATAAGTGGCTCTCATGATAGATTCATATGGTAATTTTATTTTCTTTCTAGGAAGTGTTCCATGCCCTTATTTAAGAGAAATTGAATCTAATATTCTCTTCCTTCATATCAATAATTGCACCGATCGTTCTAAGGAAAGGTCTACCAAGAATAATAGGACATGAAGGATTGCAATCTATATCAAGAATGATAAAATCTACGGGCACATAATTCCTATTTGCAACAATAAGAACATCATTAATTCTTCCCATAGGCTTTTTAATAGTGGAACTGCAAGATGCAAGTTTAGAGAGCAATCATCAAAGTCACGGAAATCTAGCAAATCACACAAAGTTTTGGGAATAGTAGAGACACTAGCACCCAAATCACACAAAGCATGAAACTCATAATCTTTAATTTTAATTTTAATAGTAGGTTCCCACTCATCATAGAGTTTTCTAGGATAGAAACTTCCAACTCAAGTTTTTCTTCATAAGATCGCATCAAGGCATCAACAATGTGTTCTAGTAAAGGCCTTATTTTGACTATAAGCATGAGGAGAATCTAGCATGATTGCAACAAGGAAATACAACCAATTAAAGAGCAATTTTCATAATTAAATTCCTTGAGATCCAAAATAGTGGGTTTAGCAACATCTAGGTTTTATTTCTTTCAATCCCACTTTCATTAATTTCATCATCAAGATCTAGAAACTCCAAATTCTTAAAATGCCTTCTAGGTAAAGGAAGATCATCTTCCGCTTCATCAAGATTCATATTGCAAAACAAATATTTAATGGGGACACATCAATAACTTTTAGATCTTCATCTTGATTTTCATAGGAATTGGAAGAACACGCTTAATAAAGGCATCTTTGGAAGCACGCATCCTAGCGGTTCGTTCCTTGCACTCATCAATGGAAATTCTCATGGATTTGAGAGACTCATTGATATCATGCTTAGGAGGAATAGATCTAAGCTTTAAAGAATCAAATTCAAGAGAAATTCTATCAACGCTCCTAGCCAAATCATCAACTTTAAGCAATTTCTCTTCAAGCAAAGCATTAAAGTTCTTTTGTGAATTCATAAACTCTTTAACACTACTCTCAAATTCAGAGGGCATCTTATTAAAATTTCCATAAGAGTTGTTGTAGGAATTTCCATAATTATTAGAAGGATTACTAGGATAAGGCCTAGGATTAAAATTCTCTATACACATTGTTTCCAAAACTATTCCTACCAACAAAATTCACATCCATAGATTCATTATTATTCTCAAGCAAAGTAGACAAAGGCATATCATTGGGATCAAGAGGAGTATTTTATTAGCAAACATCTTCATAAGTTCATCCATCTTTTCACTCAAAACATTGATTTCTTCTATAGCATGCACTTTCTTACTAGAAGATCTTTCGTGTGCCATCGAGAATAATTAGCCATAATATTATCAAGCAATTTTGTAGCATCTCCTAACGTAATTTCCATAAACGTGTTCTCCCGCGTAATCTAAAAGATTTCTAGAAGCAAAATTCAATCCGCATAAAAAGTTTGTATGATCATCCATAAGTTCAAACCATGAGTAGGGCAATCATGTACATCAATTTCATTCTTTCCAAAGATTGGGCAACATGCTCATGATCAAGTTGTTTAAAATTCACAATATCGTTCCTAAGAGTGATGATCTTAGCGGGGGGAAAATACTTAGAGATAAAAGCATCTTTGCACTTGTTCCAAGAATCAATACAATTTTTAGGCAAAGACGAAAACCAAACTTTAGCACGATCTCTAAGTGAAAACGAAAATAACTTCAATTTGACAATATTGTTATCCAGATATTTCTTCTTTTGCATATCACACAAATCAACAAAATTGTTTAGATGAGTAGCGCATCTTCACTAGGAAGGCCGCGAATTGATCTTTCATAACAAGATTCAAGAAAGCGGTATTGATTTCACAAGACTCATCAATATTAAGAGGAGCAATCGAGTACTAAGGAAATCATTATTATTGGTATTCAAGAAATCACACAATTTGGTATTATCTTGCGCCATGGCAACAAGTAATCCAACACACAAGCAAATGTAAAGGCAACGGAAAAAGGCAAACGGGAAAGAGAGGAGGAGATTGGGAAAGAGAGGGCTAATAAAACGCTGTGGTGAAGTGGGGAGAGGAAAACGAGAGGCAAATGGCAAATAATGTAATGCGAGAGATGGGATTGTGATGGGTACTTGGTATGGTTGACTTGTTTGCGTGAGCCTCCCCGAAACGGCGCCAAAAATTCTTCTTGCTACCTCTTGAGCATGCGCTCGACTTCAAGAGGAGAGGATGATGCAGCAAAGTAGCGTAAGTATTTCCTCAGCTTTTGAGAACCAAGGTATCAATCCAAGAGGAGACCACGACAAGTCCCTCGCACCTACACAAAA